>JABXWE010029755.1:0-34884 GCA_014611495.1 Limonius californicus
AAGTAGTTGTTGGAAACAGTAGTGTTGTGAGTATAGGTAGGTATATGAGTAGATTATGTGTGTCTCATGTTTAATCATTATTTAACTGGGAATGGTTGGGGAGGTAGTTCGTTGGCAGAGCAGGTCTCGGGAAGGCGCCTAAGTTGAATTATTATTACTACATCAATGCCAGGATGGCTTCGGCGGACTTTTAAGCGGGGGAAAGGTCGCAAATTATTCCGTTTTGATGTGGGACTGAGGGGCAATCTTCCCCTGCGATTCTCTGTGAATAACAGAGTGACTGGCTGGACATAGTCTAATTACAGAATTCCCTCTGGAGGATTGGTACATCACAAGATAATGCATAATTGTAGTAATTAATTCATTATTGCGAGTGGCTGCAGTTACGGCCGGCAACCTGCAGACGAGCTACCGTACCCTGAATCCCAATCCGAGATTAGGGGGCTGGAAGACCCTCGGTGAGTACACATGCCCAATATTTATTGACAGATCAGTAAGTCTGCGTTTCATTATCCGTTACATGTCATCTGCCTACGCCGCCAGCGGGTGCTGGTCTCATCCGCTGTTTGTTTATCCAGCAACTCCATAAATGAAATGCTGAAGCAATGCAACATTAGAATAATTATAATTAAAATTAAGTTTTATATTCGCCCCCCGTAAGATCGACCCTAACAATCGTTCTCGAAACGTCCTACAAAAATAATATCACCCTAATCAAGCTAAATATATACTGATAAAAAATTTTGTTAACCTACGGATATTTACACATAGTACACGTCTATCACAAACCGTAAGTGAAAGTGTAAACACTTCTTCAGCAGTGCTGTTTCCCAAAATTGTAGACTGTATGACATTTAAAACCTTGAGCGGTTTGACTTTCATAGATTTTTATCTTTCGGATCTTTATTTTGGTTCCTAAAATAACAGTCGCGACAGCATTGTCCCAAATGTCCACGAAAACACATTCTTTGTTATATAAATATTTTTTTTTGTGGGACAAGCTACATTTGGAACCGAAATGTTTGGGATATCCAGTAAACAATTTTGTAATTAATTGAGAAGGACGGCAATAACAAAGAAAACGTGGTAGTCAAATACGGTTTGCGATGAAGATTGTAATTTCAAGTGGCTATCCACAACACAATTACATTTAACTAGTAGGACTACGCAATTGTTCCAATTGGATTCTCAATCTCCTACTGCGATTAATGATTGTGACATTTTGAATGATTTGATTGAGACATTATAGTAGATTTGAAATTGATGCTAAAAAATGAATTGTAATTCATCTTCAGTTGCCAAAGTGTTAATCAATGAAAGTGCTAGCTCTACGATTCGTTGCTCAAAACACATTTAAAGCTACATTCATGAATATAGTTCCCGCTTAGACTGTATTGTCATGTTCGTATTCAATTTGAAAATGAAGCATTCCTAATCCGTCACTGTCCATTAATGCAAACCCCATCCAGCAAGTAATGAAACACATTTTACGCAGAGAAAACTTCGGGGGACATCCACCTACGCGTAGGGCTGTTTACAAACATGTTTATGTTAATGTGGCCGAGGGTGGACATACGTTTATCATCTTCAGAGGCAAACGAGGAATTATAATACGTAACTACTCCTCGTGTGCCTTATAATTGCCCTTAACTTGCACCGTCTTCACATTACCTTGATCTTAATCCGAGATGCTCAGTGTCCTGAATTACGCTCCGCTGTGTACATTTTCATATCGGCTGCTTGTTACTATCGTAAATCGTTTTGTTTGCAGCAAGTAAACCGTCGACATCTCAATTAAGAGCAAGGCTAGAGCACAGATTGTCTAGCGTAAAAAGTAAATGAAATTGTCAGACCTGCTGCATGTAGTTATGGCGATAGATAGCTCAAGGGTAGACGTCTAACGACAGTTATTGCGTTATTCTGATGAAATTGTGTGAAAATTGGCACACTAAGACTAATCTCACTGTTAGATTAATTAAATTTATGTTGGCTTACGGTAAATTATTACGCTTATATGCACAAAGCTGGTAAAGGCGTTCTCCTTATTGGTGGGTAATCCTTCGGAATGGGTTACCAGCTTAATCTGATGTACATGTTTATTGGAAATTTAGGAACGCCTAGGTAATGGGCAGGAGGTGAACTATTGAAGAGGTTAGTGAACTCATTTGCTGTGCTAGAGAACCTTAGTTGGTGTTAGATCAAGCACGAACATATTTTTAAATGGATTTCTCATTTGGGATGACAGTGACAAATGATTGGGACATTTTTTTGCTCAGATTATATTCTCTGGGGATGATAACTTTGTGTTGTGAAGACTTGTTGCGTTAAATATTAGTTAGTTTATAATAGTCGACCGCAGTGGTTCCTAAACGTTTTGAATGGGCGACCCCCATCTATCAAAATTTTTCTCATGACCACCTTCTTGCAGTGCTAAACTTTATTCAGCATCAGCGGCTAAACGGCTAACTGACGCCAACTCTTACCAAGTAGCGCAATTTACTTATTTGTACTCTGCGTTTCCGGAAATTTCTACCATATTCTGGAGGCTGCTGGATGGCACTGGAATAATCTGGGAAATCTATTTTGCAGCCGATCGCGATGAGATTAGTCATCATTTAAAAATTATGTGCTGCGCTGCTGACTATGTGTTGAGTGCGATAAATCAATAATAACTATTTAATGTTAATTACGAGCTATGCTCGTTTTGTTAAAGATGGAGAAATTTTCAAAACGGTTATTAGAACTTTCCACACTTGGCGGTGGCAAGAATACAAAGAAAAATAGATTGTACAGCAATGAATATCTCAACTATTGTTTTACTGTTATTTCCCAGAATCCCCAGTGCGTACTTTGTCGAGAAGTGTTATCAAAAGAAAGTATGAAGCCATGGAAGCTATATCGACATTAAATACCAAATATCCATATAAAGGAGATAACCTGCGGAATTTTTTAAAAGAAAGCGAAACTCGCTCCAAAAGGAGCAAACCACTTTTACATTAGCAATCACTACTAATGAAAAAGCACTACTATTAAGTTATCAAGTTACATTTCGCCTTGCAAAAATCAATAAGCCACATACAATTGCTGAAGATCTAATTTTACCAGCAGCTGTTGAAATGGTGCAAATAATGGTTGGGGGAAAAAAGGCTGAAAAGCTGGAAGCAATGTCCCTCTCTAATAATACTATCCAAAGAAGAATAAGTGACATGGCAGAAGACACACAAGTTGTTGAAAATATTCAGACGTTCACGTACTTCGCATTATAGATGGTTTTGTAAAGTACAATACTGGACATGGTATTACAGAAGATATTTTATTTTGTTCTCCATTAGAGGTCAATACCACTAGTAAATGTTTATTCGACACTTTTATGCAAACTACTAATAAGTACCTGATTGAATGGGCAAAATGCCTTGCTATATGTACAGATGGCGCCAAGGTTGTGGAAGAACATAGATCTGGTCTTATTGTCAGATTAAAAGAGATAATGCCAGATGCTGTATGGTTACACTGTTTTTCATCGAGAAACGCTTTCGTTAAAATATTTACCTTCTGTAATGAATTGTGCTTTGAAAAATGTCATTAAACTGGTAAATTCCATAAACGGAAAAGCATTGCAGTCTCAAACAATTTGGGAAGACATCGGTTCTTTATAGAAAAATCTTCTTTATCATACAGAACTAAGAAGGCTTTCGAGGGGTAACGTCTTTTTCCAGTTTTCCAGTTAAAAGCGGAACTTTTGATGAACCTGCAAGATGAGAAACCGGAATATAAAAAAATATTTTCCAATTCCCTTTGGCTTCTGAGGCTGGGTTGCCTTGCTGATATTTCCGAGGATTTAAACACTGTGAATAGCAGTTCGCCAGGCCGCCACATTAATATAATAACAACCACGGACAAAATTAACGGATTCATAAAGAAACTTGATTTCTGGCCGACTTCAATTAGAAAAAAGGAAGTTTGATTCATTTCAGTGCATTCAAGAACTCATGGAAGACTTAGTTAAGGATTATAGTATGATTAATTCTGAGCACGTGTTCACAGATGTGCAAGTTAGTTTGCACAATTTAAAACAGCAGCTCATCGTCCATTTCCCCAAAGAAATTCAAAATAGTTATGACAATTACAGATGGATACTGAATCCGTTTTTAGTTTTAGACAAATCCGCTGAACAAGTTGAAATTTCGAAAAACAAATTTCTTGAAATATCATGTGTAGGAATGTTGAATTTAGGCTTCTTTTCCCATACCGTAGATCAGTTTTGGCCCAAAGAGTGCCTGAATAACCCGAGCTTACGGACACGGCTATAAAGTGTTTGGTGTCATTTGCTACATCACATTTGAGAGAATTAAGTTTTTCGTCTATGATTGCCATATAAACAAGACCAAGAATTCGCTTCGAACTTCGTCTTTATCGTTCTGTTTTCTTAATTGCTGTCTTGAAACGTTCCGCGAAGTATCCACTGACTCTACATGCATTTTTCTAAGGACCTACAAGAAGTGTTTTGTATTATTATTATTATAGATAGCATTGTAAAAAAATAGACCGATTGCCTACATTTGAAATTCTGTTATCTGCTACTCTTAACTATATGTATTCTTTTAGATTTTGGTTTTGTTGAGGGATTTATTGCCCAAATAATATTTATTTCACGTTCCTAGAACGTAGCAAAATAAGCTATTACAGCAAATTGGACACGAGAGCTGCAGATATAAATCTTTAAACTGCTACACGTGAATCACAACAAGCACATGCATATCTGGAACATCCTTCAATAGCAGTTAATTGGAAATGATACATAAACTTTCTTCGTTTCTAAACTCGCAGCCTTTTCTATAATGTGATTCGGAATCTAAAGGTTAAATGTACTTTGGTTTCAATAACAACTTAACTTGTTGTTGATTGTAAACCTTTATAGGACAGTCATTAGAAATGTACTCGGAATGATATAGAAAAACGGTTTAAATTACTTTAATGGTATTGATTTTTTAACGTTATCATTTGAATCAATCATGTTCCAAAGCCTTTATGTTGTTATAAAACTCTTATTCCTTAAGGGTTGTAAAATATTCTTGCGCTAGCTTAACTTCTGTAGTTAATGGAAACCCTTTCTACAATGAATATTTCAGCCCTGGAAATAGATGTAAGTCAGATGGTATTGAATCAGGGGAAGAAGGTGGATACGGAAGCACATTTTACTTCAGTTCTTTAAAATTTACGAGGGAAAAGTATTTTGTTTTGAATAAATATGACTTTCTCTTCGTTACTTCTAGTCTTTTCTTCTTCTATGTATAGGCCAACGGTCTGTTAATTACCTACAATGCAGGTTCTATGAGCCCTCTTTGCACGTATGCCGAGCAGGAGGCTAGCCTAACCCCTAGAACACAGAATACCAGTTCCACTACATGGTTTACGATTGTTAAAGATAGTCGTATAACAACTAAGACCTACGGTTTTACGTACGCTCAGAAGCACGACCGGTTGCATATGCCATTATAATGATCCACCCAATCGAGTACTGACTAGCGCGGATTGTGCTGGACTACGAATACCGTTTGACCGACGCGACGTCCGCAGTGCTTCGCTATGCAAGCGCTTTCTAGTCTTTTGCACGGATATTTATTATTTTGATTAGTTGATCATATATCAGCAGTATCCCTTTTACATCCAAGAAAGGAGAATGTCGTTACTTTTATAGCAGATGTTACAGACATTTCCTTGTATAGTGGCTGATAATCGTAGTGTTTCAGTTGTGTTGATTATTGATTTGTTGTTAGTGGATAGTGACTATATTTCTAAATATATCCAAATATGCTTGAGAAGTTTGCATTTGAATGCGTTTTGATCAACTGTTAGCTACCGCGGTGATACTTTTATATCGATTTCTTCAGTTGAAATATGAAATGCACCTTCATCTGAGATTTCGATAGCATTAACAATTTAGAAATCTGTAATTGACGATTCTGCACTATCTAGACATCCGCTGCAGGGATCGTCTCTTAGAATTGAATAGTTCACTTAGACATAACCCAACATGAGAGCAGGGTCCCCTAAAGTATAATCATATGACTATGAATCTCTACCGCCAACAAACCTTAATTACAAAATATGTAATTTCAGCACGGTATTCCATTTATCTATTTTTAAATAAACATACAAATACTTTTATTTAAGAAACAGCATATACTACTTGACATAATGTTTTGCTATTTTGCAGCTGTTCGTTTGACAGACGAAGCTAATTTCGAACTACTAAGGTTATCTGAACTTATTCTAAGAACTTTTCAAATCACCTTCGCTTAACAAGGGATATTGTCTGAAGATTGAATGCAAGATATATTTAAGATACGAGGCTTGTTCAACTGAAACCCATCTTGGATCAACTTAGCCTTAAAAATAGATGCAATAATTAAAATGACGTTTATTAATGTTAGTAGACTTTGTAAGCAGTACATTAATAAGTTGATTCTGACTTTTAAAACTTCGATTTTGAAATGGCGCTTGTTGTTGAAAAATCGTCCAAGTTTGATCAACGTGCAATCATACAATTTTTATGCGCTGAGGGTGTGCAGCCATTGCAGATTCATACGCTAATGCAAGCAGTGTATGGAAATGCGCGTATTGCGTACCCAACTGTGAATGAATGGTGTAGAAAATTTATGAATGGAAAAGAGGGGACTATGGATGAGCCACGACCAGGTGCACGTTGTACTGTATTAACCGAAAACAATATGGCATGTGTGGAAGGCCTTATTAGAGAAAATCGTCGAACATCAATTACAGAAATTTCAGAAATTGTTGGTGCGAGTGTAAGATCTGTCCATAATATTGTTCGTAATCTGGGTTACAGCAAAGTTTGTTCGCAATGGAACTTGCAATAAGTGACATACATAGGTAATTCACACAATGAAATTAAACATTATAATTCTGATTAATGAGATTTAACTGAGCTGTAACCTTCCCCCGACGATTGTTGACAGTTGTGGATCAAGTTTACTACTTCAAATACTCATCAGTTAATTTGGATCTGCAAATATTTTTTGTATGTTTCATTTTGGTGAATGTTTTTTCACATAGATAAGTAGTGCTGAAAGTGGAAAAAAAGCCACGAGCAAATTTATGCAACTGATCATACTGTGTCAGTGGAAGACTCTTATAAAATTCCAGCAATAATTACTTTAAATATTTTTCTTTAAAAATATCGCTACACTGCAATTCAATCATTTCCATTTGAATTTCTGGGGCAAGGGTTTCTATATCGGCGTTAATAGGATTTTGAAAAATCTTGATATCGTTTGCAATTGCATCAAAATCTGAAAAGCGAATCTCAAAATTTATTTTTAAAGCACCTAGCTTCAGTTGCGAAGTCTACCGGCAATGGAGTCTCAGTTTGCTGACTGAATGTTTAGCATGTATTTTTTGTTCAATTGAGATTGAAACGAAATAATCTTTTGTCGGAAGGACTTAATATTAGTGTATAAATCAGGCAGAAGCTTTCTCCTTGTAATTTTAAATTAAGGTCATTCGTATGTTAATAAAATCTGTATAAAATGATAACTTCCATAATCACTCATTGTTTTGTAACTTAGTCACAGGACGATTTCTTTCATTCAAGAAAATTTCGATGAATGCGTCCTCGGTGCGTAGAACATATTTGAAACCTCTCGAAAGTAGTCGAATCTTTCAGACAAGCGATCACACAGCAGAACTTTTCCAGAACATGCTCTAGCTCTGCTACTCGCTACAAGATGGCGTTGTATACTTCGACTAACTACAGTGACTTTAAAAGTCACTGTACGACTAACCAAGCATAATTCACGTTTTTGCGTAATTCCGCGGCTCCCCACAAGATGGAGCTATACCACAGTAGTTTTATCACGTCCTGCACTTGAATTCTATGAGCAGGGTATACGTCGCGTCGGTTAGTAAAACAATGGGATAGGTGCCTTAAATGTGACGGTAGCTATTTGTAATTAAATTGTTGAATACATTTTTTATATAGCAAAGATGGGTTTCAATTGAACATAACTCGTAAAATTACCTGTTATGTTAAAGTACTTTCATTGCAGCGGCAATCAAAGCCCGTGTTTTATATAATTTCTTGTAGGTTATTTGCGACAGTTGAACTTTACAAGGCAATCTTATACTAAGGATCTTAAGTTTAAAGTATTGAGAAAATTATATACATTAAGCTGGTATTACTATAAGATCTCTGGTGTGTTTTACAGAATAAAAGCAAATTGAAATAGATAGTAATAAAGGTGAATTGATCGTGTGGTTTAATAAATATGTTGAGCTGCCTCCTTTACACAATCTAGGGGATACCTTTTTTACCTTTTGATCTTTTCGCTTTGGAGGTATAAATCATGACATACTTTGCAGGGACGTCATTTTTACGTTACAATCCCTCAGGCTGTAAAATATTTACTGAACTCTGCCATATATAATATGCCACAGAATCTGCGAAAGTAGTCAACGTCAGTTTGCGTCTTGCAATCTTGTATAGAAATTTTAAAAGGTGTAAAATGTTTCAATTCCCCTGTTGAGAACTGTAATTGTAAATTTAAACGGGAAATGTCACTCAAGGTGGAAAGCGTTTTCTTACAAATAAATTGAATTGTAATAAAACGGATTTTCAATAACATGCAATATCTGCGATTCTAGCAGCAAAACTAGAAGCACAGAAATTCGAATGTAAATCGTAAACCTTTCTACCCAACAATATTTTTCGGACACAACTAGTAAACTTTTTCAAACATTCCATTGCAGAGTTTCTAAATGTCTAAATGTATTTGAAACTATAAGATTTCGACCTTTTACAGACTCTATACAAACAGAAATATATGACCGTGTAATTAAATCAGCAAATGTAAGAATACACATTTACTCCATTAGCTACCATTTATACAGGGTGTCCCTAAATTGCCTTAAAAGCTTCAGGTAAACTTTTTCCTTTAAGAATTCTTAAAACAAAACTGCATGAAAAAATTGGCTCCGCAGCGTAGTTTTCTTGTACGATGGTGTTAAAGTTCATACCTTTAGTGCAGAGTTTTAGCCAAATGGTTATATCACTTATAAGAAATTAAGTGAAACATGTATTTGATTAATGAGGAAACTTAAATTAATTCAAAACCGCTAATTAACATTGAATTAACAATTTAGTTCATCGTTTGGAAGTACTGTTAAAAATCATACTTTTGGTAAAAGTACTATTTGACAACAATGCGGGTGCATAGGTACTGTGATAAAAATTTCGAACACCTATTGTTTGCGTTTTGACACGTGTGTCAAGCAGGTAACTCAATTTTGACATTACCAATTCGGTATTAAATTCGCCTTTAATTCGTGTTATTGAGTTCACTTGTGTCTTGACCATCATTATGGCGTATGCTATCAAAGAGTACGTGGATATGATTTGAATTCTTGCGGATTGTGAGGGAAACTGCAATAAGGCTGCTAAGGTTTACGCTTAGCCTTTTCCTAATAGAAGACATCCAAACCACATAATAATGCCTGCAAATCACAGTGTTGCCAAGTTTCAGATTCTTTAACTGGCTCTTATGAGGAAACTAAGCACGATAGGAAGTTCCTGTTTGCAATTTTGAGGTCTCTATCTGTCGTAGAAAAAGTTTACCTGAAGCTTTTAAGGCAATTTAGGGACACCCTGTATACACTGTGATTGGGAATGAAACAACAAGAAAAAGTTCTATAAACATAGGTCCGATTCGCACCCGTTACAGAGATATTTAACAATGTGCTTCACTTGCGTCCACTTATGTTGATGACTTTAGCAATCCCCAAAGACAGATAATAGAGGGAATTGCGGTCTGGCGACATTGGTGGCTAATTCTGTGAACCCATGGCCAATGTATCAGTTGGGAAAGCGATTATTTAGAATATTTCACACATAAGGACAATAATAGACAAGGACTCCATTAAGCTGCAAGTAGTTGGTTTGCTTTCCAGCACTAGTAACGGTAATATAATTTTTCCCAGTTTATTTAGAAAATAATGTTGAAACCATCGCTATGGGTATTCTCTTTCTTAGAAAGCATTAATTTTTATATCAAGTAAACAATACAAATTTAGATTCAGCATTAAAAAATCCAACAGGAGATGTAAGAATAGCAATTTTTCGTTGACGAGGTGTGAGAGTTTTTACAAACTTACAGTAACAATTACTTCGACAACCACCGATCGTGCCCCACAAGCTGTTATGTTTACTGATGGAGGTTAAATTCTTGGGAGCTCGGTATATTACAGCTTGAAAAATGTACGCGGTGCACACGTAAAGTAAACACACAAAGAGTCGATCCCCATTTCACACGCGAGTAAAGCATATAACACACCCAACTATGCATTACTATATTAGTACTGCACCATCTACATTTCATACTTACTGGGGATTTGGGGTCTCTCCGTGGAGTCCCATGTAGCTCCTACTAGTTCACCTTTGGCACCGCGACAGGACCGTCTGTGGTAGTTCTCTTTCGGGGCGGGTTAGCACTGACAGCACCGGCTAGTAGATATTAACTGATGTACCTAACCTGTAACAGATACCAGGCACTCGACATACTATTACCGGACAGTGGGCGTATCCAGAATCCAGGGCGCGTACGGTGATCCCCAAGATGATTGGCTAGCTCGCAGACTCCCAATCACAACAACATAGTAATTAGAATATTACTAATAGTATTACATCATCAAAAGCTGCTACAGCACATACTAAGAGCTAATCTACACCACCGTACAGGTAGCAAATAGTTCAACTATTAATCGGTATGCATATCACTTATCCCGAACACATGAATTTTGCACCCGTCTAAGAACCGACACTCTGATTCACTGACTATCCTACATTTTTCAATTCTACATACCAGCTCTCCTCTGCGCCAAGGCCTGGTTCTTTGAAGGTTCGGAAGTACTCATTACCAGTGCTTTTTATTATATTTATTCAATCTATCCCACTATGAGTCATTGGGACTTCAACGATATTAATACATAGGGTGTTGCATAAGAAAACGCAAAGTATCTCGGGCAACGTTTTTTGCCTATTGCGAATATTACTTAAATGTATGCTCAACAAATGAATATTTACAGAAGTATACGCAGCTTCTATCGACTTTCAGTAACATCTGGGAAGAATTACAGGGTTTCAACAAGAGGCCGCGCAGGCAAGTGTTTTTTTTTTTGGTATGTGCGGGTAAAACAAGGGGTGGCAGAGTGTTAAGAAGGGTCAGTAACGGCAGTCTACAAGGGACAGTGTTGTTGGTAGCTGGACGTAAGCTTGCATATCCTTAACGTAATGACTAATTAATAACGTTTGCGAACCTACTAACTGATTGCGACGCGATTATCCTCTAAGCTGAGGCAAGGTGCGAATTTAGTGTTACCACTTATGTGTTTATGTATAAAAATGAGCTTGCAATGGCAATATCGGCTAATATAAGGTGGCGCAGCTAGCGAGCTTATGGTTTATATCCCATGAAGTGTTATATGTGTTACGTATTATCTATTTATTATTAGATGGTTTACAAGCACTGACACACATTAGTGTGTCTATATTAGTAGCTGTTAGGAACAGTAGCGCAGTGAATATAAGCAGCTATATGAGTAGATAATATGTGTGGCATGATTAATCATTGTTTACCTAGCAATTATTCGGGAGGTAGTCAGTCGGCAGAGCTTCTATCGAAAATGTGCCTAGGTCGAATTATTGTTATTATTATGAATGCAACATCAATGCCAGGATGGCGTCGACTGCCTTTTACATAGGGGTGTGGACACTTATGATACTCTCCCCTTCGCATGTGGGGCTGACGGTTGGTGACTGATAGTTAGTAGTTATAAGAAGTTGCATTACTTTGAATATTTAATCATTAATATCTCGTAAACAATAAAAGATAATAACTTACATCTTGACTTCGATAGAAGCAAGAAAAACGAAGAATCCGAAGATACAATAATATGCAGGGTGTTCCATAAGAAAATGCAAAGTTGATACTTATATGTATCTTTGTAATGCTATGCTCGATTGTTTATTTTTTGATAGCAATATTGAATTCTTTCGTAGAAGTTGGTCGAGAAACCATTTTCTAATTTTTCAATAGTCAAAAACAACCAAGTTGTAGTAGAATCTAGCATTTTTGTCTGATGACCTTGTACATTTAAATTTAAAAAAATAACCAAGTTTCCTTTTCTGATTGTTCTCCATATACTGTAACTATTTGTTTAAATGGGTACTACTTTAGCATATTGTCAGCAAATATTGCCAAGTGGATTATGAAAAATAAGAAAAGGTTCCGTCAGTGCCGCTTTTGCCATAAAACATTTATAGACTATGTCAAAGGAATATATAAATAAACCGTAATAAATCAGTAGGGGTATTTTTCAAATTAAGATGAAAGGATGGAAAGCAAAAGACTACCACGTGTGTTTGCGATTCACATCTAGCCTTTTCATTTATTTGATTATAATTTGGAAACCTCTATTTTTGTTCGCAGACAAATTAAATTAAGAAAATCACGTCCCCAGGACTCTTTACTGTATGTCGAACATCGGCCATTACTGAAGTAAACAGTTTACCATAAAATTAATGTTGTCGCTACAAACACTTAAATCCCTACAACGAAATTTCCTTACTGAACACAAACAAATTAATTTTAAACGGTGTTGGATTTGTTTGCATTCGCCTTCAAACTTGATTACTGAAAATATTAATCGTTAAGCATAAAAACGGTCGCTTTTATTTCGTGCGCGAGAGAAACAAGCGAGGGCGTAAGGTTTAAAATGTAAACATTCAGGAGTAATCCAATAATATTTGGTAACGCATATTAATATTTATTATACAACATTTTAAAAGATATATGAAGCTGGTATATGATTTAATATTAAAGTAGCTGCACCTCTGGGCGACGATCCACGCCTGTGTGTGAAAATGTAAAATGTATAACTAACCAAACGCTCGTAGTTGAGATAAATTGCTTGGATGTATTATAATACCCTGCATTGTACTTGTTTTCGTATTAATCTGTTTGTTGTTTTTCGTGGAACGGTGAAATTGTATAGGTGGTGTAAAATACCTTTTAAAAGAGGGTGATTTTAAAGTAATTTGCCTGAACAGAACTACAAAAATTTATTTATAATGAATTTTAAATGTTTAGAGGTTTGATAGCGTAAGCTATACACTATCATTCCTCTAAGCGTCTACACTGTAGATGATAAAATAGTTATGACCGTAGTAGATTAAAATAATTGTCTTTATGTTCATCATGTTTTACAAGAAATAGTATTACTAATTTTCGAAACACGCATACTTGGAACGAAGAAAATCCTCATACGACTGCTAGTATGCATTACCAACATACCTTTTCATTAAATGTCTGGTGTGGTATTCTTGGTGACAATCTCATCGGCCCCTTCTTTTTACAAACAAGGCTTTCGGGTATATCTTACTTGCATTTTGTGCAAAATGATCTGTATGACCTTCTAGAAGACATTCCGATTGCCAACAGACAGGGGATGTGGTTTATGCATGACTGTGCCCCTGCTCACTCACTGATTATTTAAACATAACATATGGTAATCGATGGGTTGGTCGAAACGGACCTGTTAAATTGCCACCACGATCTCCTGATCTAACGCCATTAGATTATTTTGTGTGGCGCTGGATGAAGTCTACAGTTTATTCTACGTCTATTGGCATACAAGAAGAGCTAAGGAATCGCATCGTGGAAGCAGCAGCAACTATCAAGAGTCGTCCTGATGTTATAAGGCGTACCAGAGAAGCATGGATTCGTCGTGCTGAATGCTGCATTCAACAAAATTGAGAACACTTTGAACAGTTACTCTGAATGTTTTATATTTAATTAAATATCTTTAACTTTCAATAACTCAGTAAAAAATGAATTTGAGTCAAATATTTGTATGAACTTTTTTGTTTAATTCGTGCTAGAGAACACATCCATAAAATAGTGCCGTGCAATTCCGAAACACCCTGTATATATATATATATATATATATATCCAGTGATAGTAGCATTGGGCTCCGGTGCGGAAGGTCGGGAGTTCAAACCCCGCCTCGTGCCTGGCGGGCGATCTACCCAGTTGCTTTAAGTATGTGGGTACTTGCGTTCGAATGAACAAGGACTGTCTAATGTGTAATGCAAACCACGTGCCATTAATCTTGTACGCGACAACCGAGTGTGACAGCAAATGTACGGGAGCTCTGACCTTCCGCCTTGCAGGCCAAACCCCTTCATAGGAGGAAGAGCCTCCCCAAAAAAATTATATATATATATATATTTATATATGATCGCTTTTATAGCGTCTGTCGTCGCTGTCCGATATCTAGAACCTTTCTCAATTGTTGTCTATTGTAGCAATTTTCTTCGTTCAGATATCTGCTGCTTAAAGTTTGTTTTACTCCTTCTCCCCCGCTTCACGTGGCCAAACCAAACCAATTGTTTCCTTTGTATTTCATCTATAATAGTGTACTCCAGATTCACCTTTTCCCGGTTTCTTTCATTTGTTTGTCTTTTCCGTCTAGATATTCTGCTAAATCTGCATAGCACATCCAGTTTCATAGCGGATATGGTCTGCTTGCGTCATTCTCCATGTCTCTGCACCATATAGCATTATACTTTTAATCACGGCGCTATATATTTTGTATTTTCGCCTTCTCGATATTTCTTTATTCCAGCATACATCGTTCAACCTTCTTAGCCCTTCCTTTAAGAGTTTATTCTCTTACTGATCTCATTCTTGTCTCTTACATCTCTGTCAATTCTTATCCCTATAGATATTTGCAGCTCTCACATTTTGCTATGTTGTCACTGTTTTCTAATTCTAGCTTGTTTGTATCTTCTTCGATGTAGAGACATTGCGTCTTGTTAAAGCTTATTGATAGGCCCCATCTTTCGTATTCTTTAATGATCTTCTTTTTCTTGTGCTAAGGGCACCTAGTCCTTCCCGAATTCCAGTGTTTATATCACTTTGTCATTTAGTGATATCCCCATGCTTTTATACCTTTTCCTCCAAATTATTAAAGCGTGTTCTAAATATATAGGGTGGGGGATTAAGAACAAACCTAAGGTATTCCCTTAGTAACAATAACTCCCAGCTATAAACGGCTTTCTGTTTTAATCTTTATTACAGAATTATTATATAGTTCTTATACTGGTTTGATTGTTGTTCAGTTTATGCTTGTTTCATGGAGAGCTTCCCAGAATTTATTTATAGGCACGTTATTATATGCCTTTATTAAGTCCATGAAAATCATGTAAATCACGTCCTACCTTCGTTCTCTTTTCTATAATTTGTTTTAAACATAATAGGTTGCCGAGACAGGATCGTCCTGCTTGAAACCCACTCTAGGCTTCTGCTTTCTGATCTTAATAAACATCTTCTATTAAACTTCTTAATACTCTTCCATATAGGCGACAGTGTTTCCTCTACAGTTGTCGTATCTATTTCTACTGTCTTTTCTATGAATTGATGTCATGAATCCAGTTTGTCATTCGGCTGGTACCGATGCCCCATTTAGGCATATGCTAAATAGCTGTAAAATCATTTTTCTTAGATTTTAGACTCTTTTTGTTAGTTCAGACGGGATGCTTCTTGGTTCACTTATTCTCCGAATAATCTAGTTTGAATCGGAAAATTGAGTTTGTTAGCCGTTAGCAGGTTTGAATGATACTCTTCCCATTCTTTAGGTGTTATTGACTGTGCGATTGATTTTATCTTCGGTGATTTCACATTTCCTATACATTTCCAAGCCTCTATACATCTTCCCCATTCTATGTACGTTAGTATTTTTCTGCAAATGCGATCGGAAAAGTTTTCGTTATATTATTAGTTGCAGTAATTACGGTAAAATAACACTATATTTAATACTCTAATGTATGTACATGTGACAAATTTTAATTCTATTAGATGCATTTTTAAAAAATAGTTTTCACGACGAATTAAACTTTTTCTGCCAATAAACTTTTGGATTCTACATACTTCCTCCTTTCAGGTGGTTACACTTCTGTTGCAATAATACATTGTCTACCTTTTTTAAACATGACAGTAATTTGTAACATCTTGGAACCAAAAAAAAAAGAAAAAATACTAACTAGGAGCAATACAGCCAACTAAAATCTACTTTGCTAGGTCCAGGCATCAAGGACAGGGTTCGACCACCTACAATCGGATAAGGGAGGGTAGATAAGCCTAGGCGCCACCTGTTTTAAATTATCCTTTGGCCTAGAAGGTAACACAATGAAAAACAGGGACCTTCCTAGAGTTAGAACTTTTCTTGCTTCGGCAATTGCTCAATTTGATATAAGAAAAGGGGTATAATACAACAATACACAATAAAACAGGACAACATCAAGTTACCAAACTTTAATTTCCATCCAATACTAATAATCTCGGCGAACACAACCCAACATGAATTAACATAAATATACAGTGTGTCTCACTGCAGACTGCACCACCCCAGTATTTTGTTTATATTATTTATATTTGTATATATTATCGATTCAAAAAATTTGTTTTTTCTGATTATACCTCAACAAAAAATATTAAAAAAAATTTTTTTTCTAAAAAATTTCAATATTTTTTGTTTGTAATGAAATTTTGGATTGAAGAAGTCGTATTAGCGATTTTTTACAACAAAATTTTGTTTATAAAAGTTGTTCAGAATCGTTCAAATAAGCTAAATCCAAAATTTTATTACAAACAAAAAATATTGAAAAATTTTTTTCTAAAAAATTAATGTCCAAGATGGAATTTTTAGAAAAAAAAATTTTTTTTCGATATTTTTTGTGTTTAGTAAAAAAATTTTGGATTCAACTTATTTGAACGATTCTGAACAACTTTTATTAACAAAATTTTGTTGTAAAAAAATCTCTAATACGACTTCTTCATTTTTGCTGTTTATTTTAAATGGTAGTAGGCTAGCATTTCACCGTGAAGGGAAAGTAACATACGCTTAAATTACAATTTAGTGAGAGGTATAATCAGAAAAAAGAAATTTTTTGAATCGATAATATATAAACAAAATACTGGGGTGGTGCCGTCTACAGGGAGACACACTGTATATATAAAACGCTATGATATTTACCCTACATTTATATTATTATTCTAAACTATACCTATACTATGATAATCTTACTTCAGAACACTTGTATAATGTGATTTTTGGCTTTGTAATGCCTTACGTATATGTAAAAGGATACTATTTTGATGATTGGAATCTATATTTTACCTAAAATTGAATTTAATTAGCTTGATTATCATGATAAGAATGTTGTTTATACATTTTTAATGATTAAAATTGATAAATGTATACCTAATAAGAGTAAAACGTAGTTTACGGTCTTCGGATGATACTACGATGTGGTTTATTAGTGATCGAAGTGAAGTTTTTGTGGATATTTCGTAGTGAATATTGATGGAGAAGTCTATGTCCTAGGTAGACGATGATTGGGCAAGTTTGGGAGCCCTGAAATTTAAATTGTTGTAAATTTGCATTTTTACATGTTAGAAATATGTGTGTGTAAAGTTTAATATGATTTCGAAAATGTTGGTATTGTTTTAATTAGTTTATCTGTTGTGTGAAGACAGTATTCAAGCAATTTTGTTTATTTGAATAATGTTATTTATTTGCAAATTATGGAAATTAGGGGGATATATTATTTGTGAGGTTATAACTGAATGCTGGTTATTTATACTGTTATTAATAGATGTGGAAGATGTATTTGTGTGTATTTACTTGTATTGAAGGGTTTTGTAACTGTTTTTAGTAATTTTATATCTCATCTGATGTATTTTGGATAAATTTGAATATTTATCCACATGTAAATTTTTTGTCATGAATTTTAAAGTAATTGGTATCAAAAGAATGTAAATTTTCAAAGATTATAAATATGAATTTTGTCTTCTTCTTCTTCTTCTTCTTCTTCTTATTCGTATTAAATACGCTATAAACCTGTTTAACCAACTTATAATGTCAATTATATTTCTTCTGATGTTGAAGTCCAACACTCCTTCCATCTTTTTGGAGGTCTGCCTCTCTCTCTTTTCCCTTCAGCTGGACGGCCTGTGTAACCTTTTTTTGCTAATCTGTTCTCCTCCATGCGGTTAATATGTTTGTTCCAGTACTTCCTTCTATCTCTGATAAAGCATGTTAAATCTTGTATGTTACACATTTCTCTTATTTCGTTATTTGGTACTCTGTCATATAGTGTTTTTCTTTGTATCCTTCTTAATATCTTCATTTCGCTTGTATTTAATATTTGTTTTGTCTTTACTGTATCTGCCCTAGTCTCCGCGGCATATGTTGGTATCGGTCTTACTGCTGTCTTGTAAATTCTGATTTTGCTTTCTTCTCTTACGTATTTATTCCTCCAAACTAGATCTTTTAGGCATCCCGATATTCGTGATGCATTATTTATTTGGGTCTTAATTTCCTCGTTTAGATTTTTATACCTTCTTATTTCGGTGCCTAGGTAATTGAATTTTACAACTTGTTCTATAATTTCGCCCTCTACCTCTAGTTTGCATCTAATTGGTTCTTTAGATATTATCATGCATTTTGTTTTCCCTGTATTTATTGCCATGTTTAATTTTTTAGCAATGACATTAAACCGGTAAAGAAGTCTTTGTAAATCGTCTTCATTATTAGCAAGAAGAACGGCATCATCTGCAAAGCATACTACATTCACATTAGTATTTGTCATTTTATATCCTAGATGTTTTGGGAGGCTATCTGATATCTCATTCATTATAATATTAAATAATAATGGACTCAGAGAATCCCCTTGTCTGATGCCTGTGGTAATTTCCATTTCTTCCGTTGTTTCACTCTTGACTTTAATACTAGTTTTACAGTTTGTGTTCAGATTTTTGATTATTTTAATGATTTTATGTGGTACATCTCTTCTCTTCATTAATTCAATTACGTCGTTCAATTTTATCCGGTCAAATGCTTTTGTTAAATCTATAAAGCACATATGTAGATGTACATTAAATTCCCAAGATTTTTCGATAAGTTGCCTTATGATGAAGATAGCGTCTGTAGTAGACCTATTTCGTCTAAATCCTTGCTGTTCTTCGTTAAGTGGCATGATGTGGCTAAGTTTCCAGTGTAAAATTTTTGTAAAAAGTTTAAGTGTGCTGTTTAGTAAGGTTATGCCCCGATAATTTTCTGGTTTTCTCTTTTCTCCTTTTTTAAAAATACGGATAGTTACGCTTGACTTCCAGTTTGACGGTACAGTTCCAGTATCAATTATTTTTTGAAATAGTTGTAAAACTTCTATTAATCTTTCTCTTCCATACTTAAGCATCTCATTTGTTATATGGTCTGGACCGGCGGCCTTTTTATTTTTTAGTGAGGTTACCGCGTCAGCCACTTCTTCTATACTTATCATGATCTCTTCTGGGTATAGTTCGTTTAAGTCACCCATATTTTCTGTTTGTTCCTCATCTGATTGACTGTATAAACTTTTAAAGTACGTACTCCATTCTTCTAGAGGTATTTTATTTGTTTGAATGGTATCTTTAATTTCCATTTTGTTATTTCTTAATGTAGTCCAAATTTTCTTTTGCCCTCCATAGAGATCATGTTCCAATTCTTTTGAGTACTGCTCCCAATAATTTTGTTTTATTTGTATTATTTTAGCATTTGCTATATTTCGTTGTTGAGTATACAGATTCCAATTCTCGGGAGATTTATCTTTTAAAAAGTGTACGCCTTCTTCTTTTCTTTTGTTATTTCTTTCATTTCTGGTGTAAACCAGGGTGTTGTGTTTTTATAGTTTATGTTTACCTTCCTATGCCCTATTGCTTTTTCAGTTGCGTCTAAAATATTCATTTCCAATGTTTGCCATTGTTCGTCAATTGTTGTGTAGTACTGTTGTGTACTTTGTCGCAATTTTTCTTTTAATCGATCTTGGTAAAGCGTTCTTATACTTTCGTTTATGAAAGATTCAATATTAAATTTTTCAACATTTAAGGGTTTCGCTTTCTTTGCTACACGCATTTTGAATCTGATCTTGCATAACACTAAACTATGATCACTGCCTATATCAGCTGAGTTCAGTGTTCTTACCTCAAGTATTTGACTGTGGTGAAATGCCCTGTTTGTAATCACATAATCTACTACTGATTCGTGTACCCTGCTATTTCTGAAGGTATGTTTGTACTTCATAGGAAGGTCGAAAAACGTGTTATTAATTCTTAACGTGTGATATAAGTAGATCACCGTTGTCATTTTTTAAGTTTTCATTAAATTTTTGCATAATTGATGGTAAGATGTTATTCCCAATTCGTGCATTGAAATCTCCCAAGATAAGCAACTTTTCTCTATCTGGCACTTTATCAATTTCTGTTTGCAGTTCCTCATAGAATGTTTCTCTTTCTTCTCTAGTTTTTGTTGTATCAGGAGCATATACACTAATTATATGTATTGTCGAGTCTTCAATTTAAGAGTAACCTGTAGTATTCTATCATTAGTATAACTGATTTTTTCAACGTTCTTCTCAAAAATCTCGTGCAATAGTACACCCACTCCAGACTGTGCTCGTTTTTCCTTTGGTAAACCACTATAGATGAATATGTAATCTGCAACTTTCACCATACCTTTTCCTTTCTTTTTGGTTTCTGATACTGCACATATCTTGATTTGTTTTTCTTTAAGTTCTTGAATTATTTCTTGGTCTCTTCTTGACCAGGACATAATATTCCATGTACCAATTCTTAGAATGTTCTTTTTCCATAGTCTCTTATTCCGTTTTCTCGCGTGTGTCGTCATCTCATTCATCCGTCCTGGTTCCGAGGCTTTCTGTTGGTTTCTGTGAGCAACATTATGTTACATCTACAAATGGGTTGCTAGTCCGATTTGTAGATGTCCCTCCTCCTTTATCCGGGCTTGGGAGCGGCAGCAACACCACTAGGCTACTCAATCCACTCAGCGATGTTGCAGGCGGAGTTATGAATTTTGTTTGTTAAAATATTAAGTATTAGTCTACGTTTAAAATGTTGTAAATCATATGTTTATATTTTTGATTATTAGGGGCCATTTCATTGGTCCATTTTAAGTTGAAGTATGCGTAAAGTTACCAAAATTGGTCAATTATGGTTTTTAGTCAGTTATTAGCACTCAAAGAAGATGCACGTATTTTCATGTACTCCAAAAATTTAAAATGATAAATCATTAAGGTTGAAATTTGATAAATGTGGGTGTGGTTACAACCTGTTTACATGAATATTATTTGTGAGGTTAAGTGTATTTCAAAGATGTTTATATAATTTCAAAGTTAAAGGATATAAAGTGTTTAATTTATAAAAGAATAAAACTAACCTTGAATTGGAAGTTCAAATTGTGTTATTTATTCCAATGTTCCTGAAAAGCTAAAGAATATATAATTAAAAGTGAATTCATTACTTCATTATAAGGAAAAGTCAACTTACCTGTAATAAGTTATGAGATCATAATAAAAGATTAAAGTATAATCTGGAAAATTCAAAACACTTCACAAAAGTTATAAGTTCTTTATCAACGATCGAGGTCATGGATGCAGCCAGACGGGAACAGAAGTGACGCTGTATTGCAGAATAAGGCGGGAATTTGCTGTCAATGCATTTCTAGGAAATTTGGAGGTACACTTTGCGACAACATTTTGGATTTCAGATAAGCCTTTATTTAAGTTATATATGTCTCTGTTGTACTTATCAATGTATTTAAATGACTATCTTTGGTGAGGTCACGAGTTTTAACCCTGAGATAATTATTATAATGCTATATGATAGAACAGTTTGAAAATTTAAGTTATTTGTTGGATAAATCCTTTTATTTTAATTTGTATTATTGGCGTAACCAACGTATATAATTTAATTTTGGGCTAGCCGAGGTAAAGAAAAATTTATTTATTTATGTATTTATTATTATAAATTATATTACATAGCATTTTTATGACGCCAAGCCAACGTGGGGCTTTTATATGTCAGTTAAGTAACAAAAAGTAGGATTTCGATAATTTTATATTATGTATTTTTATAAATAAATACATAGCAATGTATATATATACATATATATATATATATACTTTTTTGTGTAACTGTACACAATACGAAGGATAATGTACTCCAAAATTAGAAGAAAACAAAAGTAGGGAAGGTAATAATACGAAATTACTTATGAATACTAAAGCATTACATCAGCTTCTAACCCGCATATACAAATCGCGACCAAACCTGCCAAGTACTCAAAATTTATCGAGGCTTCGCGAACCAAATACCCAGAACTTTTCGCAATATTCCCTTTAATCGTTGAGTCCGAAATAAAAATATTTGTGTACGTTGTCGAGCAATTGACAAACGCAAACACAATTTCGTTAAATTACGTATAAACCAAGAACAAAGTTGATCTTTGATACAGAAATCACAGTAATTACAAAACTTAATTATTCAACCATCAATTTATAGATAAAGAATAATGTTGATGACGACCACTTTTTGGTTGTAATTACAGTTTACCAAATCTCCCTGGTACAACCAAAAATGTATTTAAGAATTAAATATAATCGGAACGGACACACCTGTAATGCTTATCAACGCCGATGATAGTTCGAACTGCGATGCAATGGCGGTATTCTGTCTGCGGAAGATAAATTCCAATAACATCGAAATATCTCCAGGGTCTCCCTTATTTTAATTGACGATGGATAACTTCGGCCGTGTTGTATTCGCGTAAATAAGTTCAAATGACTTAGAAATAACATAACAGGATTTGGATGTCTGCATGCTTAACAGAAGATGTAAAACTTTCTGAAAGAGTTAGCACAAAAATCGGGATAACTCCGTGGAATTCGTATCACAACCACCGATATCTAAAATTCCACAATTGCGGTCTTGAAAATTAAATTGGGAAACTGCCTTAGAATGACTTCTAAAAATATTCAAGGCCACGTGCACTTTCTATCATTCAATCCCCATTTCCTAAACCGAAAATATAAGAATGGATGAGAAGAAATTAAAATAATGCCAAATTTTTATTAACCAAAAGCATAAAGTATGCAATCCAAAAGCGTAAGGAGTCGCACGCTACAATTTATCCGGTTATTAACGCATAAATAATTTTAAGTTGGTGTTTCCAACTTCTTATCAAATAAATATTTCTCAAAATATTTTGAGCCTTGTCTCTTCTGTGATGTTTATAGGAGATATTATTGAAATACGTACTAGTTGTATATAACAGTACATATTTTCTGCAACTAATCATATAAGTTGCACTGCCAGTAATGAGATCCTCGAAATATTACCTTCTTCTCCTGCGAGTGCTTTATCTCTTACGAGATGTAGCGATCTTCTTTCCTATGCCTGTGTTGCGCGTCTAAGTACCACAGACATAGAGGACCTAAAGCTTAACGTGGGCTCCGAACCATGGGAAGTGTAAATACTTCTACTCCAGAGAAGACTTACTAGGCAGAATACCTCGTTGGTTTGCCATTGCTTTGGGAGGAAGAATGGCCGTTAAAAATCCGATGTTCGGTTACTGGGAATTGAACCCAGGACCTTCGGCGTAAAAGTCTAGTGTGCTAACCTCTAGCCCACGGCCGCCTCTACGCCTCTAAATATTACCTGCTGTAGATATATTATTGCATTTTAATTAATAACAATAAAGTGAAAACATTTTACGAACAATCAGCTACGTACTGTAAGTGATACTTATGAGACTGAAGCGGCGTTAAGTTAAATCCTAAAAGCCAGTGAAATTGAATCTGTCTAGCAACAAGTCGCCCTAACAACAGCCGTTGTAGGTTGAAACTAGACGGTTTAACAAAAGTAAAATTAGAATGTGGGTTACAGTCAACAGCTCCAGCATCCTCACCACTAATTAACAACTCTCTAATTCGGTGACGGTTGTTAACACAAAACTTCCGCCAAAGTAGTTAAACGCTCGCTTAACTTCTTCAGGAAAGACGAAACTTTTATTGTAAATGCTTTAGACCGAAGTTTAAATAAGATTTAAGATATTTAAGACCTTCATAAATAATTTCTAACATAATAATGTATAATTCACATTATCAAAGGTATTACATCGAATCATCTTGGAAGTTCTTCCCAGTATCTGGCATTACCTAGACGAACTCGGAATTACTTTAAATTATGTGCCATTACTTGAACTTATTTGGAATTTCCCAAACTACATTTCATTAGCTGGCAATATTTTTTTATGACCCACTCAGGTGTAAATATCTATATACGTATAATATTGTAACTTTCCTCAATGATTTCTAACATAGACTGTATACATTACCTTCGAAGGAACAACAAGCAATACATGTACAAATTGGCAGGCATTACATCGAATTACCTCGGAGATACTTCGCAGTACTTGGCATTACCTCCAAGGACTCGGAAATACTGGAAATTATGTGGTATTACTTGAACTTACTCGGAATACCCCAAACTGCATTACATGAATTGGCAACATTTTTCATTTACAGCCAGGTTAAGTTGAAATACACGTATAAATTGGAAAGTATTAAATGATATTACATCGGAAATACTTCGCCTTACCTCCGAAGTACTCGGAATTAATTTAAATTTCGTCGCACTACTCGCCCCTACATTGTATTACTTCGAACTGCCTGGCAATATTTTCCAAGATCAGCTTAACTGCAAATATCAATTGCGACTTTCCTAAATCATTTCAAATCTAATTCGCATACACTGTATAAATGACTCAAAGAAAGGAACTTTTGAGGGAATAACCACCGATCTAAATACATGTACAAATTGGCTGTTATTAGCTCTAATTACCTGGGAAATATTTTGCACTACCTGGCATTACCTCCAAATACTCGGAATTACTATAAATTACATCCCATTATTCGAACTTACTTCGTATTAGTACGCACTACATTACATTATCTGGAAGTATTTCTTATTTAGAATCCGCTTGGCTGCAAATATAAGGTATGTTGTCATTTTCCTAAATAATTTCTAACATAACCTACACAAACTGTATAAACGATTTGTAGGAAGTCACTTTCGAGTGAACGATTAGTGACCTAGAGGTACAAATTAACAAATAGAATTATATAGGAAATTCTTTGCAGCACCTGACATTACCTCCGAATTACTCGGAATTACTTGGAATGACTTTGATTTACTTCGCATTACTCCATTTTACTTTAGATTACTCCGAACTACATTGCTTTATCTGTCAATATTTTTTGTTTCGAACCTTTATAACTACAAATACCTGTTGTGATTTTCCTCAATAGTTTCTTACGTAAACTATATAAATTGTATAAACGATTTAAAGATAGTCGCTCTCGCGAGAACAACCACTGACCGCAATACATGTACAAATTGACAAATAGACTTCGAATTACTTCGTAAATACTTTACAGTATCTGACATTACCGCCGAATCACTCAGAATTACTTGGAATTACCTTAAGTTTAGTCGCATTAGTTCAGATTACTCCGAATTAATGTACATTGCATTACCTGGCAATGTGTTCTATTTAGGACCCGCTTAACTGCAAATATCTGTTCAGACTTTATTCAATAATTTCGCATATAAACTACATGAATTACATACGATTTAAAGAAAGTCGCTGCCGGGAGAACCACCACTGACCGCAATACTTCGGATTACCTCGGAAATACTTTGAAATAGCTGACATTATCTCCGAAATACTTGGAATTACTCTAAATTACGTCGCATTACTCGACCTTACTTCAAATTACTCCGAACTACAATACATTACCTAGCAATATTTTCGAATTAGGACCTTTTTAACTGCAAATATCTGTTGTGACTTTGCTCAGTAGATTCTAACGTAAACTATATAAACTGTATAAACGATTTAAAGATAGTCGCTCTCGCGCGAACAACCACTGACCGCAATACATACAGAAATTGACAAATAGACCTCGAATTACTTCGTAAATACTTTGCAGTATCTGACATTACCGCCGAATCACTCAGAACTACTTGGAATTACCTTAAGTTTAGTCGCATTAGTTCAGATTACTCCGAATTAAAGTACATTGCATTACCGGGCAATGTTTTCTATTTAGGATCCGCTTAACTGCAAATATCTGTTCAGACTTTATTCAATAATTTCGCATATAAACTACATGAATTACATACGATTTAAAGAAAGTCGCTAACCGGGAGAACCACCACTGACCGCAATACTTCGGATTACCTCGGAAATACTTTGAAATAGCTGACATTATCTCCGAAATACTTGGAATTACTCTAAATTACGTCGCATTACTCGACCTTACTTCAAATTACTCCGAACTACAATAAATTACCTAGCAATATTTTCGAATTAGGACCTTTTTAACTGCAAATATCTGTTGTGACTTTGCTCAGTAGATTCTAACGTAAACTATATAAACTGTATAAACGATTTAAAGATAGTCGCTCTCGCGCGAACAACCACTGACCGCAATACATACAGAAATTGACAAATAGACCTCGAATTACTTCGTAAATACTTTGCAGTATCTGACATTACCGCCGAATCACTCAGAACTACTTGGAATTACCTTAAGTTTAGTCGCATTAGTTCAGATTACTCCGAATTAAAGTACATTGCATTACCGGGCAATGTTTTCTATTTAGGATCCGCTTAACTGCAAATATCTGTTCAGACTTTATTCAATAATTTCGCATATAAACTACATGAATTACATACGATTTAAAGAAAGTCGCTGCCGGGAGAACCACCACTGACCGCAATACTTCGGATTACCTCGGAAATACTTTGAAATAGCTGACATTATCTCCGAAATACTTGGAATTACTCTAAATTACGTCGCATTACTCGACCTTACTTCAAATTACTCCGAACTACAATACATTACCTAGCAATATTTTCGAATTAGGACCTTTTTAACTGCAAATATCTGTTGTGACTTTCCTCAGTAGTTTTTAACGTAAGCTATATAAATTGTATAAGCGATTTAAAGAAAGTCGTTTTCTAGAGAACAACCGCTGACCGCAATACGTGTACAAATTGAGAAGTAGACCTCGAATTACCTCGGAAATACTATGCAGTATCTGACATTACCGCCGAATTACTCGGGATTACTTGGAACTACCCCAAGGTTCGCTGCATTACTTCAGATTACTCCGAACTACATTGTATTACCTGGCAATATGTTCTGTTTAAGGCCCGCTTAGCTACAAATATCTGTTGTGATTTTTTTAAATAATTTCTATCATAAACTGTATAAACTACTTAAAGAAAGTCGTTATCGAGAAAAGAATAACTGACCGCAATACATATACAAATTGACAAATAGACATTATATTAACCTCGGAAATACTTTGAAGTACCTAACATTACCTCCAAAATACGTGGAATTATTTGGAATTACTCTAAGCTACTTCGCATTACTCGATCTAACTTCAGATTACCGCAAACTACATTGCATTACCTGGCAATGTTTTCTACTTAGAGCTCACTTAATTGCAAGTATCTGTTCTCAATAATTTCTAACATAAACGACATAAAGTGTATACTGGATTTAATGAAAGTCGCTTTCGAGAGAACAACCAGTAACCTCAATACACGTACAAACTGACTGGACATCGAATTACCTCGGAAATACCTTGCGGTACCTGACATTACCTCCGAAGTACTTGGAATTACTCTAAGTTGTGTCGCATTACTCTATCTAACTTCAGATTACTCCGAACTATATTGCATTACCTGGAAATATTTGCTATCAAGGACCCGCTTAACTACATATATCTGTGGTGACTTTCCTGAATAATTTCTAACATAAACTGTATAAACTATATAAACGTTTACAAGTTGATAGGTACTACCTCGAGTAACGTAGGAAATACCTTTTAGTGCCTGGGATTACTTAATAGTACTTGGTAATATTTGGAGTTACCCTTAATTACTCCGAATTATTTGAAATTTTTAAAAATACTGGGGTAGTATTCATTTGATATCATTTTAATGCAAAATTAGCGCACAAAATAAAGATACGTTTTTAACTTTACGGCTTTACTTTAAGTTTTAGTATTATGGGAAAATACATCTCATGCAAAATAAGTTAGTAACCAAAAACCCATGATTTAGCTTCTGCTAAATTTTAATACAATATTCGATGTCAAAGTATTTCAAACTTTTTATTTCCTACTTAAATAAGAACATTTAATGTATGGTATTTTTAAGATCTACTATTTCAGAATAACAACTTGATGGTCACTGGCAGTGTTTTGTGCTACGTGCTTCTCCTGAGCAGTGAAACAAAGCATGTAAGATTACTGTGTAACGTTAGTGTTCCCATCTAGAGAAAAATTTACTAAAATTTCGGTAGAGTTAGTATTGCTATATTAATATTATATATATATATATATATATACAGAATTGTCTGAAGATTCAGGTATTAAACTCTTATGTTGCCAGGGCCGTATAGAGAAACTGTGCGTGGTGGGTTGCAGCATTAGATTTTCATTGCACTCTATATAAAACTCTGCATACAATTCGAACACAAAATGCTTAAACGGTACCACGAGCAACACAACTAGCATTAGAGGGTTCATAGTCTTCTAGTTCAGTAAATTAATTTTTGAAGGTTCCAACAGGAATCGAACCCGGATCTTCTGCGTGCGTATCAGATAGACTTAACTCCACTCTAACTAAATGAGACAACTGAATGGATAACTCATATATAAAAATAAGTTCTAAATTATTGTGACTGTAAAAAATAAATTATACGCTTCGCACGATATTCAAAGCTCTACGTCTCTAATAAACAAGAAATAAAAAATCTCTTTTAGGCATGTAACAAGAATATCATGTGTAATCTGCAGACTCGCATTTCAAAGGGTTAATGAGCTATTTATCGTTAGGACATGAGCAATTTTATCCTCGACATATCATATTCGCCTTTTTTTCATAAAAGTAATGGTATGTAATAACAGCCAAGTGAAGTTCTAGGACTCTGAATTATTGGCTACTTTAACCCCCATAAATTATATTTCATACTGCCAAAATGTCCAAAAGCCATTAGTTACCATTGTTTAGTTTGTCTCATTTATTTTATACGAGACAATTACTTAAGGGCACAACTGCGACCTTTTTGGACCTTTAAGAGCGCCATAAAGAATTTTCTGAAAAACGACTACGCTCTAAAATTGGTATTGTAGGAGGTAATTTGGGATATTAAACAATGCCGCCTAATTATGTTTTTAATATACTTTAGGCACAATGAAAAAAGTTAATTATTTACGACCATTTAATATAATTTCTTCATTTAAACTCTTAATTGCTTAGTTGTATTATTATTTTGCCGAGGAAAGGTTAAAGGTGAATCCCAGACAAATTCAACTTTCTGATTAGGAAGCTTTTAGCACACTTTATTGCGAATTTCCTGCGAGACCTGCGTCTACTGATTGAAAACCTTCCGGACAGAGGCATTATTTGTAATATTAAAAGCTGTATAGCAGAAAATATTTTTCCTACGATAATATCTCAGCACATCTTTTGCATCTGGAAGCTATTTTTGTGGCGGAAAAGTTGTTATAATTGCCTTTGAAACTTTTTAATACACTGTTAGTTAAATAAACTCTCCTTTGTTCAATGTTTCTAACTGTGGGCTTAACATTAATAAAAGGTCAGAAACTATATGAAAATAAAGACATTTATTGTATGAATAAAAATTACATTTAATTAATATAGTTTGACGATAAAAAGACAAATTTGGAAGTGTTACTTACTAAAATACTTCTTTAAAGGCATCGTGGTGCTATAAAGGGAGACTATTATTATTATTATTATTATTATTATACTCTTAAAACACATTTTCTGGTACCCAAAAAAGTTAGCTATGTATTAGAAAATAATATACATGCCGGTTTACGCGTGTGACGCAGATATAATGGAAATGTGAAGTTTCAGGCTTCCGCGGTTTGTGTCTCTTTGGGCTTAGACGGCGTCGAGACGCGTCGTTGTAGAATTGAATGATGCTGATGTTTCGGTAACCGTTGAACTGTCGGATCAGTATTTACAGGGTATCTCTTAGCTATGGTTGACATATAGAAACCCTCAATCCTGGAGATCCAAATATGTGGAGAGCTACGAAGAGAATTTTTAAGCAACCCATGATCATCCCAACACTCAAAACGGATGATCACACATATCCAGAAGATAAAGACATATGCGAAGTGTTTGCCCAACAATTGGAACAAACATTCAACACTAGGTATGAGGGAAATAACATAGAACATGTTCAACATGTTGAACAAGAAATCAATAACATCAATTCGAATGACACAAAATGCTCACAGAACCCGTCTCTTCATCAGAAATACAGCAATATATTAAAAAACTGCAAACAAAGAAGGCGTCCGGAATAGACATGATCCCAAATATACTTCTCAAACATCTACCGAATAAAACAATAGCCTACCTGACAGCAATATTCAACGCGTGTCTAAGAATTGGATACTTTCCCACCACATGGACGCGAGCAATTATCAGTGGCGGCTTGTACTAAAGGGCACAAGGGCACGTGCCCACCCGACCACCAAGATAAACACAGAAAGAAATTCGCATGTAATTCAGTGCATTATTTTAATTTCATTATTTTAACGATGGTATCAAATTTTCCTTCCGCATCACAGGCGCGGCTAACACGCTCAAAATTATTTTCCGGGGAACGCTCTGATTTGTACCTATGTAGAGCAAGATTCGGTTGCCTATCGGTTATCTTCGCTATACGCGATATACCAGGCGAATGGGGCACCGAGCACATTGTTCCCGATTTGCAGTCAACGTTTGAATTTGGACTTTGGAGCGCTGTTTTCGCGCAATCGCGCGTTTGAATTCAAAGACGAAAGTGATGTTTTTTCAATGATGGAAGTTAATTGTGTGCAAAAAGATCGACTGAACGCATTGGCGGTCCTATCGATAGAAAAGAAGTTCGTCCAGTCTATCCCGGATTTTGACAACAAAGTCATAGATGTCTTTTCCAGCATGAAAAATAAGAGAATGGATTTTATGTACAAAAAATAGGTAAGCTTTTTCTTGTGCCCACCCTCTTTCTTAACTCACGAGCCGCCACTGACAATTATACTAATGTTTCCCAAACCAGATAAAGCACATACCAATCCGGTGAACTACAGGCCTATCAGCTTGCTGTCAACTGTTTCCAAACTTCTTGAATGAATCATTTACTCCCGCCTAAATAAATTTATAGAGGAAAACAATATTCTTCCCCAATTTCAGTTTGGATTTAAAAGCACGCACTCCACTACCCATCAAATATTACGAGTTACGGAAATAATAGAAAGAGGCTACGAACACAAAATGAATACACTAATAATAATAACCTTTATTGATGTGGCTCAAGCCTTCGACCGCGTATGGACGAACGGCCTACTATTTAAAATGTCAACTATCCACATCCCTCCGTACTTACTACTCATCATCAAATCCTTTTTAACAGAAAGATCCTTTCAAGGGCAAATAAACTCATTTATATCTTCAATACGTCACATCAATGCTGGAGTTCCACAAGGATCCATATTAGGTCCTGTATAGTTTAATATCTTAATGTACGACATACCAACACCACCTAATGCAGAGTTGGGGATGTATGCAGATGATACGGCAATTATCACACAGGATTATGATATAAAGTTTATATATATATATATATATATATATATTATAAACGATGCGGCAAGCAAACTACAAGAAAGTGTGGATCAACTGAACCAGTGGCTTACAAACCGGTGTATAACTATCAATACTGATAAGTGTGAATCAAAAATCTTCACTCTTCGTCGACCTGCAGACCCACCAAACATCCTAATTAACAACACCCCCATCTCTTGGAACCCGAAAGACAGCGCCGTGCGGTACCTGGGATTATATCTTGATCGAAGATTGACGTGGAGTTATCATGTTAATAAAAAATTATCAGAAGCATACGCTAGGCTGGCCATGATATATCCAATTCTAAACAAGAAATCTACACTTAAAATACAATGTGGGACCCTAATTTATACATCTATAATTAGACCCATTATCACTTACGAAAGCAGTGTGTGGAGTGCAACTTCAAAAACTAATCTAAATAAGCTACAAGTGCTACGTATCATTACCAATGCTCAGTGGTTTGTTCGGAACACACAACTGCATAGAGAAACCGGCATCCCTTCAATTCTACAATTTATTTCAGCAATTTCCAAAACAATTTACAGCAATCTCAATAAGTGTAGTGGCGCAATACATTTCAACATAGGAAGACGATCGTTGCACACCAGACTAAAAAGGAGACTACCGGTTGATATCTGGATGAGTGACAGTAGCGATAGTAAATGATCTACACTAGTGAACCATATTTCCTAAACAAGTGTGTGATATTTAAAATCGGTGATAATCTGAACTCAGCAGCGGATAACAGACTAATGTAAATATCCATTCAAATAGTTTAAACTAGCGATTTAATGTTATTATAAGTCACATCTTATATATTAACAATGCCATGCATAGCACAAGTGCTGAACTGGCATTACAAAAATTAAAAAAAAAAGCTATGGTTGACTGGTGGAGAAGTCATGGTTCAGTTGCTGGGTTAGTATTGGTTGGTGCCGGTTGGTTGGTTACGGCCATGCATGTAGTTTGCGGTGGTGCTTATTCTTCGGCTGTAATTTTGTGTTGTTTTAGTGCTCTTTTCCTAGGGTTATATAGAGTCATAGAGTAAGAAAACCTTCTTTTCCATTTGAAATTCTGTTGGTTTTTTTTGTATTTCTATAGCTTCCTGTGGCCGAACGCGTTACAGCCACAAGCTAAACTTTGAAGAAACAAAAAATATCGCACGTGTATAGCACTGGAGCCTCATAAGGGAGGACATAGAAAAACTTCAACATAATTTCAACCGAAAAGAGGGCCTTGTTACTCTAAGTATGCCTTGGAAAAGAGCATTAAAGCAACACAACATTACAGTCGAACAATACGCACTACCGCAGACAAGAAGCATGGGCTTAACCAACCAACCGACACTAACCAATAGAAACCCAGCAACCGAACCATTACTCCTCAACCAATCAACCATGTCTAAGAGAAAGCCTATAAATACCTGATCCGACAGTACAGCTGTGATAATGCTACATGCAACGGTTAGCGAAACGTCAGCATCATTCAATTTTACAACGCCGCGGTCTAATTCCGAAGAGATCACTTCATATATGGAGATGTTAGATAACATACAACTTCATTTAGGAATTCCTCTTTCTTTGTACGTACTATAAGAAACCCTTAATTTTTTGCATGGGGCAGGTGGACTTGACAATACTAATTACCAAATGTAATACATTCGAGGTTAGGTTTTTTGTTTATGAATTGTCATGCATTATGTGACCGATACGTTCAACAACCAGCTCAACGTTTTCGTACATACGAGCTACTTTATATAGTAGAGCGATCTCGCGATCTGCCCATACTAGAGAAAATATTAATAGAATCTGATTTCAACGTTTATAAAATGTATCAAAAAGATCAGTAATGATTATAAGTAGATTTAACTAAGGTAAATAGAAATATCAGCCAAATGCCTGGTTAGGGACCCCCGAACAAATTTCTATTTGTACTTAAATACTGCCATAATAACTCATATTTAGTGTCATAACAATTAAATAACTCACCTCATTGTTAAGTTTGCATTTCTGAAAAGGAGTTTTGTGTCATCTAATATTTTTATTACAACATGTGTAAATCTTGTAATGGATGCTATAATAATAATAATAGTAATTTTTCAACATTCATAAAACTCTTTCCACAATACCCAAAAGATTAATCACATATGCTTTCCAAATAGAAAAATTTTTTTAAATAGTATATGGTATTTGTTGTGTTGATAATAACAAAAAATAGTTTTTTTTTGTGTTAAAAACTTTCTTGATATTTTTCTTCTTCTCAACGTCAGTTAGGCGATAAGCCTGTTAATTCAATGCATAAAACTAAATTAGCATACGGTGTCTCTTGTAGAGGACACCCAACTCGCTCTTCAGAGCTTCGGAGGTCTATCGGGATTTCGTTTACCCCCTAGTTTTCCATGTCATGCTCCTCAGGTCTCCACTCTGGACACGTGTTCCATTCTTAACCTGTTTTTCTTATCCGCTTTACGCTGTGGTTTATGACACACACTTCTCTGATTTGTCTGTTGGGGATTCAATCTAGTCCACTTTTGTCTGTTATCGATTTAAGAGTTCTGAGTAGCTATTTCGTTCCGACTTTATCAGGCTTGTGGTCATAATTTCTTTTTCCAGGTGATGTCTTGCTGATATCCATATATTCCAGACCTTTGTTGACTTGTGTGACTTCTCTCACGTAGTTTCATGACTTGTTCTATGTTCAGACTTTTATTCCAGTTCGCATCGTAACGGATGCTCTGATGTTGTCATAGTTTTAGTGTTGGATTTGTTAACTTCCATGTTGCTTTGTTCAGCTGCTGTGGACAAATATTTGTAACATGCGTTGCGGCAATTATAACAGCGCCATCGGCATAATATATGATATTTATCTTTCTGTTTGCCAGTTTGTATCCTTCAAGCGGTTTGACTGTTATGCTTTACAGGTTGGGTGCTCAGTTATGCTCCCTTAAAAGTTGATCAGAAAACCTAAATGCTCATGATATTTAAAATGTTGATTGGGGCAAATAAAATAAAGTGAACGGTTAAATCTACACATTAGGCGCCATACAACAATATCAAATTCTTAATCAAGATATCCTCCTCTAGATGAATATCCAAAATAAACAAATTTATAAATTGTTTAACCAAAACGAAATCAAACACAGTTGTACCAACCTTTATAGAAATTAGTTAGCAAAATTAATTT
>JABXWE010029758.1:0-12010 GCA_014611495.1 Limonius californicus
AGTATTTAATCGTGTGTAAAATAAAAGTTTAATTAATTTTCAAGTTTAAACTAGTTTCCTTATTATTAAAAAAGTAATTTAAACTTACCTGGAATAAATTAATCAACAGTGTTATTATTTCCAACTTGAAGGAATATAAGTGATGAAAGCCTATTAAATAACAAAGTGTTATTGATACTACATTAAAGGAAAGAATCTACTTACCATTTATTTAATAATCAATAAACTTCACAATAACTGTAAGCGATTTATCCGAGAACGAGGTCAGTATGTGTTCAAGCAAATTCAACAAGTGACAGTGTTTTTGACAGAATTGGCGGTAAATTGCAGAGTTCGCATATTTCAATGACGCAGATATACATAGTGCTACATCAGTAAGAATATACACCAGGAGTCAACAGTTAAAGGAATTTCAGATAAGTTTAATTAAAATTTATTGTATAAATGTTGATTTTATTAGTGTATTCTATAACTATCGAATTTAGGTGGAGCCACGATTTATATTTAAATATAAAAATAACCCTGAGAAAATAATTTATATGTATGCTATTATGTTTAATTCATTTTTATTGGAGAGACCAACATTATTAACAATCTATATAAGCTAGCCGAGGTATTATAAATTAAAATTTAAATTTTATTTGAATATAATTAAATTATAATTATCATTAAAAATAAAATACATAGCATCTTTTTGTCGCCAAGCAACGTGGGGCTTAGATAGTTGATAGTTATAAACAATAGTTACTTTTGATAATTATTTATTGTAAAAGGGCTGATTATGTGTAAAATAATTGATGTTGAATTAATGAGAGGAAGTAAATGAAAAGTTATTGGGATAATAGTGATCTAGAAGGTAGGAAGAAAGAAGAAGATAAAGATCCAATGAGTAAAATAAGTAAAAGTAAGAAAAAGAGTAAGATGGAAGAAGAAAGGAGTGAGACAGAAGACATGGACTTGACGGGAGAACAGATAGAAGCAAGTGTATCTGGTGTGAGTGTGGAAAGTGAAGAAAAAGGAACAAAGATGGATCCGATGATGGAACTTTTATTAGAAATGAGGAAGGAGAATAAAGAAAGGGATGATAAGAAGAGCAAAGAAATAGAAGAAATGGGAGAAAAAACTAACAAAGAAATGAGTAAGAAGATAGAAGAAATGAGAAAGGATATAGATAAAAATAGTGAAAAGTTAGAAAAGAAGATAGAAGAGGGGAATAAAAATTTGAAAGATAGCCTAGAAGAGAGAATTGAAAAAAATAATACAGAAATGAAGCAAAATATAGACGAAATGAAGAATAATTTAGTGCAAATAAAGGAGAGTTTAGATAAGGAAATTGCAGAGAATTTCAGAATATTTGAAAACACTAGTAGGGATATTAGAAGTGAAATGGATAAAAAAATTGAGAAATTAGAAGGGGATTTTAATACTGAAATAACCGAAAATATTAAAAAATGTGAAGAAAAAGTGAATAAGAAAATTAACACAATGAATACGAGTATAAGAACGGAAATGAAAGTATATTGTGATGTAACTGTTGATGATTTTGCTAGGAAAGTTGTAGATAGTCATGAACGATTGAAGAAAGATGTTGGAACAATAAAAAATGATATGATGGAGTTACAAGGAAATTATGTACAAGATTTTTCTGCTGTCAAACAACAAATGAGTGTATTTCAACAAGAAGTGGATAAGAAAGTTAGAGTAGGAAGTTTTAATACTACTGGGAATACTATGATAATTGCAGGAAATAATGAACAAGGTTTACCAAAATTTATGCCTAATAAAGGGTATTTTCCAAAAACCTTTATAAATGACTTAGAAAATTATTTAAATGGAATTAAAACACAAATGGGTGTGTGTTACGACAATATTATTGAAATTAATACAATTAAATCTTCAATGAAAGGGGATGCAGAATTATGGTTTAATACTATAAGGAACCAATGTGAGACTTTTGAACAATTTAAAGACAAATTTTTAAAATTTTATTGGGGCCCAGACAAACAGGCACAACTAAGATGTGAGTTATTTGGAGGAAGATACAGTATTAATATGGCAATCACAAGAGAAAATTATGCAATTAACAAATTACATGCTTTTCAACAATTAGAAGAGTTAAATGATAATATTACTGTAATTAGGCAATTAGCACAACATTTTGGTGGTGATATTTACAGGAAAGTAATAATTGATAATGTAACTGACTTCGATAGATTCGTGGGAATTTTACGAGGATATGATTTCTTTACGAAGCCGCCTCCTGAACCTCCACCTGATTTAATTAAAATGTAAGGTTAATTACGAAGACCTAGTAAGATATGGAAAATTTGATGAAGAAACAAGCAAAGAAAATGGATCAAGAATAAAGGAGGAATTAATTTTTTTAGAATGGACATGAATAAATATAATTACAAGAAGAATAATGGAGATAATAATTAGAATGACAAAAATAATAACAACAATTATAATAAAACCTTATAATAATAATAATTTGAACTATAATCAATAATACAACAATTAAATCTAACAATAATTAATAACGTAATAATAATTTTTAATATAATCAACAATATGATGATAAAAATAATAATTAATTTTAAAGAAGAATCAACAATGGAATAATAATCTTAACCAGAATCAACAATTTAATAATGGAAGCTATAATAAAAATCTTAATAAATAAAATAATAATTTAATCCTCAAGAATTAATAAATTTGACCCTTTGTTAAAATGGATTTGGATACAATGATGGATACTTTAATGGATACAGGAGCTGAGTTTATTATGAAATGAAAAGATACTGAAAAATAATTTGAAGATGATCAAGAGGTTCATGAAGAAAAATAATAAAGCATAGATTTGAGGACAGTAAAATGAGAAGAAGAGAAATATGATGCAGATATGAAGATATTATAATTTGAAATTGGGTAAATTAGTAAGTAGTGGTCGATTTTATGAATGGTTATAAATATTTTGAATTGATATGATATGATATGGTAATTATTCTATATGAAATGATATTATTATATATAAAATTGTAAGAATACCGAAAGAGGGTTCTACAAATAATTGGAGTTATTGATGGAGTTATATGGATGTTAAGGTGGATTTATTGATATTAAACCAGAATTAAAAGAAGTTATTATAAGCGAAAAATGCCCATGATTGAATGAAAGATATTTAATTATTCTACGGATTATAAATCAGAATTTTATGAACTGTTAAAGAAGATATGTTAAGGTGAAAGATGATAAGTCTTTGAATTATGAAAGTTATCCAGTTATGTAAGAGATTAAAGAAGAAAAATTAAAGTGGAAACCAATTTTATGTTGAAGAAGAAATTTATTATGCAAGCAATGAAGATAAATATTTTATACAAACAAGAGGGGATAATTTTGAGTCAAAATATTAAAAATTTAGCAAGTTCCTGAGATGGATGATAAGAAATTTAAAAATTAATCTAATTAAAGATGAAGAGGGGATGATTATACAAGAGGGGATGGTTATGAGATTTGAAAAATGTTGATTGAATATAAGCAATTTTATGAAATATGTAAATTTGAAGATTATTGTAAACCTATGTTAGACAATGTTGATGATTATATTTAATGTTTGCTAAATTTTAGATGTATAAAATTCTATCAAACATTAAGAGGGGAAAATGTCATGATATTTATGTTAAATTAATATAATTATAGTTAAAAAATTTGTTAAATGTTAGTATAATAACTTAAACTATGTTAGTCTTATAAAATAATTATGACTACATGAGATTTTTGGCTTCGTAATGATGTACAGATATTAAAAAGGATATTATTTTCATGATAGGAGGTTGATTGTGCCTGAAATTAATAATAATTAGTTTGTTTATAATATAAAGATAGATGTTTATAAGATTATATTGACGAATTATGGTAAATGTATACTTAAAAGGACAATAATGTATCTGGTGTTGTTCGGAACTGATTCGTTCTGGCTTAATAAGTATTTAAAGTGATTTTGGTGACAAGACTATCATTTGTGAGACTAGTGATGACATCGTGGTGTGATGCAGGAAGTTATTTTAGTTGTTTTATGGGTGTAAAGGAGCCCTGAAATTCAAAATATGTTATTATAAAGAATTTATATGTGTGACATGACAATTACCACATTTATTTATGTTTTATTGTTGATAATATGGTTATATTTATTTTATATGGTGTATATGGAGATGTATTGAAGAGATTATTATGGTTTATTTAAAATTGTTTTATATTTATTGATGAATATGATATAGTAATTTTATTTTGAAGGTTAAATTTCGTTAATTGAAGATTTTTCTATGTTTTATGTATATAAAAGGTGTTTAATTTAATTCTTCATGTTTATTATTAATTATCATTAATGTTTATAACAATTTTGTTGCGTTTTAAGGAAAATTTAGGTACAATTCAAGTTTTTAACATGTGTAATTTTTTTATTTTTAATTTGACCGTGTTTGGTGTTAAAAGATTTGTAAAATTGTCAGGATCATTAATATGATATTTGTTTATTGAAAATTTAATTAATAGCTGTGTAATTAGTTATTTTTATTTATTATTAATCAGCTGATTATTAATTTAATTAGTGAATTTGATTTGATTGGTCCATCATTTTGAAAAATGCGCTGGAGTTCAAAATTAGACGAGTTTTTGGTAGTTAGTTGGTTTTAAGTGTTCTTCGAGGAAACACGTTTCAAGTGCAAGCTCTAATTTCAAATTTTAAATACCTTAAGAGCTATTTTCCAAAATTATGTGCAGGGCCTAATTTGGTGTTTACATCCATTTTGAAGGTTATGTAATCTATAAAAATTAAAAATAATTAATATAATGTGAAGTGTTTAATCGTGTGTATAATAAAAGTTTAATTAATTTTCAAGTTTAATCTGGTTTAATTATTATTAAAAAAAATAATTTTAAACTTACCTGAAGTAAATTTATTAGTGGTGGTTTCTTTCACAAAATTATGGAACAAATTGAGGATGGAATCCTAAATAACATCAAAGTGTTATTTATATTACATTAAAAGAGAGAATTTACTTACCATCTCTTTAATAATCAATAAATTTCACGATAACTGTAACAGTGAACAATATTGCGGAGAACGAGGTCATGCTGAATCAGGATGCTGTCATATATTATTTGGCGGTAAAATGCTGAGATCGCATATTTCAACGACGCAGATATACATAGTGCTACATCAGTAAGAATATACATCAGGAGTCAACAGTTAAAGGAAATTTCAGATAAGTTTAATTAAAATTTATTGTATAAATGTTGATTTTATTAGTGTATTTCATAACTATCAAATTTAGGTGAAGCCACGATTTTTTTTTAAATAAAAATAACCCTGAGAATATAATTTATGTGTATGCTATTATGTTTAATTCTTTTTATTGGCGTAACCAACATTATTAACAATTTATTTAAGCTAGCCGAGGTATTATAAATTAAAATTTAAATTTTATTTGAATATAATTAAATTATAATTATCATTAAAAATAAAATACATAGCAATATATATATGTATACAGGGTGTATCATAACTGACGCTCGTGCTTTTGCGATTTGATTCGAGAAGCTAAAATAAACCAAAAATTAAGAGTGTAAATTATTTCGATTGTCCTGCGGTATCAAGATATTCATAAAAAAACAAATTTAACATTTAAGGAAGCGTAAATCCGAGCTACGACATATTCAGGATTCACAACATGTTCGGGCTAAACATTTCCTTTCAAATAGCTCCAGTAAAAGAAATCCAACGGATTCAGATCCGATGATCTAGATGCCACTTTTTTCAATTCAACTCTCAGGGACATTTTCATTCCAGGAATTTGTCCTACTTGTATTCCATAATGTGACGGTACGACATCATGTTAGAACCAACCATAATCTAACTACTAATGGAATTTCATCCAACAACGGCAGTGGTAAATTTTCATTTAAAAATTGAAGATAGAAGGCTTAAGTAGAGTGTGTGAATGAATTACATTATTATTTAATAACCCAGTCCAAATGTTTATTGAACCATCGTCTCAGTAAAATTGGATTTATCATTCCACTGAATCTTTTCAATGAAATGTGGATCATTGTTTATGCTATGCTACAATCATCTACAAAAATTGATTCGAAGGTCCCTATCCCCGCCATGCAAATCGTGAACTTTTTGACGGATGCAGACCATTTCACCTTAATAATATGTGAATTGTATCTTTTTGGAAATAATTTAGGGACTATGCCATTCCAGAGTTTCTACCTGGTTCCGCCTTAAAAAATTCAAAAATTATCTTTTCTTGATCGACGCTTAGTGTGGGTTAACTCTCTACCTGATTTTTTCAAGGATTTAAATTACCCGTTGTCGTTAATCTTTGTTCTACACGTCTTATAGTTTTTGGGAGTGCCGACGGTTTGGAAACCTTTCCGCATACGCCCTAGCCGCAACAAAGGCATTGTCATTACACGCACCTAATAATTTCAATATATCGACGAAATTAAAATAATGATACTTATCAATGTAACAGAACGATTTATAATTTGTAACATTTTCATAGCCACCTAATTGAATTATGTTAAACAACTAATTGTTTATCAATATATCGATAACGAAAAACGATCGGAAAACTATATGTTTTCAATTTTGGATTTGTTTTAGCCCATAAATGAGATCCCAAAAGGACGGGTCTCAATTTTGAGACACCCTGTATATATATATATATTGCTATAGTAGTATACCCCCTTACCTTATTTAATACGTTCAGCAAACCAAGAAGGAAATTACTATGAATTACGTATTAAAATTAGTGAAGGTAACTCACAATCTATACCACGGCTATAAAAGACTCTCAGGGTAAATGCTGTTTTAAGAACTCACTGCAATACTGTTTAATTTAGAAAACTAAGGCTCAATAATGAAGTTTTAATTTTAGAATCCGTATTATAAGTGCCCTCTGATTTCACAAATTTTAAAACTACAATCTAAATACATAAATGGCACAATTGAAATTTCACTTTATTGTCAAACAACTTTAAAATGTCACCCACCTTTATTCGTTGTCACTAACACTAGTCGTCTTCCACCTTCTTCAGTCAACCCCTCCAAATTACACCAAAATTCCTCTACCTGCAGTCCAAATCCAGATAAACACCAACCTCGGCTCGAATAACTTCTCTTGGATGTTTTATTAATTTTAGCAGAATCTCCAAATACTTTTTCTTATTTCAGAACGACTTTTTTAAATAAAATATGACAGTCGTTCAATAGTAATTTATTCATCAGTCCATATAATATCCATAACAAATTTCAATGTAGTAAGATCACAATAATAATTTATTATACGAAGAACTTAAACATTGATACAGCTTTCAATTTACAAACACTTTCTTTAATAGAATAAATAATAATTTAAGACTTTATCAGTGGAACAAATTCATACAGCTTTTATTTAATTAATATTTTTCGTAACTAATCAATAAATTTCATTTTTTCCCATTCTCAATCATGATCAAAAATTATTAAAAAACACAACCTCCTATCTATAAATAATTTACATGATAACAACAACCATCGGTACAACTCACATTATGGATAAGATTTACCAAATATTAAAAATAAATAAATAAATGATCTGAAATACGTTTTTGAATAGATTAGGGCCGAAAAAGAAACAGATTATAGAAAGTTCCAAATCAACATCATCCCTGGTTTATTATCAATAGTATAAAGTTTATTGAAGAAAAATAAAATGTTAAAGCACCATCACCTGCCAATACGATATCACAATATTTTCCCCTTTTTTAAAATCTTTATTAATAAAAAGAAAAGTCACAACTATACCACTACCCAAAATAACTTCTTCATCTTCTTTTCTTTTTACTTAATAAAGCATTTTAAAAATTAATAATTTTATAAACTGGTCATGGAGGTATCCCCCTTGTGTTTTCACAGCTACATAAATGTAACAATTTTTAAGCTTCCCCTTTACATTGCAAACCCTAAACTTCCCCTTTATATAATAATCCCTAAACTTCCTCTTTATAAAACAATCCCTATACAATTCCTAATCTAGATTTTAAAATAAGTAGTAAACTAAAACTATTCCTAACCTAAAACTGTCCCCTTTATCTTGTAATTCATAAACAAGAATAAACAAACCGATTCCTGTTTTAGAAAATATTAACTTTATCACTATATCCTTCTTAAATACTTCAAAATGGTAACCTTTTGAACTTTGAACCTTTTGGTTTCTTTGTATACCAATAATTGTAGCTTTTGGAATTCCTCGTTGCATCGATTCTTTAATTTTTAAAAATTCATCTTGTTTGTTTGTTAATTCTTGTATCAAATCCTTTGTATTTTCCTCTAATACTTCAACACCTTTCCTACTAACTTGTGAGTCATCTAAAATATTTTCAACAAATTCGTTATCCATTTTCATTACATATTCTTCTAATTCCATATTACATTCATTCAATCCCTTATCCTTTTCCTTGCTATTTTCATCATATTTATCAATCTTTACTGTCATAATCTCTTCATATTCACAAACCTTTCCTATCATATTCTTATTTTCTTTACCTACCATATTCCAATTATTCTTTTCTAACTTTTCCATCATATTTCCTTCATATTCATAAACCTTTCCTATCATATTCTTATCATATTCATTAAACTTTCCTATCATATTCCTATCATCTTTACCTAACTTTCCCATTATATTTCCATCATATTCATAAACCTTTCCTATCCTATCCCTATCATATTTATCAATCTTTTCCTTACTATCTATATCAAACCTCTCTATCATATTCCCTTCATATTCATTAACCTTTCCTATCATACTCTTACCATTTTCACCTATCATATTCCTATCATCTCTAACAATCATTTCATCTAACTTCTTTTCCATTTCCTTCTTATTTTCAACTAAGCTTTCTATCATATTCCCCTTATCATTACCTAACTTCTCATCTAACCTCATTTCCATTTCCTCCTTAAAAAGACCCTTATTATCTTCAACTATCTGTTTATTCACTAAGGAAAATTCTGTTCCTGTATTAACCAACGACTTCATTTTAACATCCTTATGACTAATCCCCACAAAAGGTAAATCCATTAAAATATTAACTTCCGCTTTACCATTAACTTGAGTGCCATCAACTAAATCTTTCATAAATTCACGGGGATGGGAATAACAGTAATTAATCGTGGCACTCCTATCTAAAAATCCTTTCTGCCTGCATCTCTATTTGTCCACCCTCAGGTTTTTCGAGCAACAGGGCATTAACTCTTCGAGGCTTTCTCTCCTCTTCTTCCTCCTCATAACTTCTTTTCCTTCCAAATCCACCTGTCTGTTGTTGTCCTGGTTCAAAGGTTTTATTATACATATAATCATTATCCCCGTTATACGCAAAATTTTGAGACTGACCATTGTAATTAGTATTCCAAAAATTCCTACCCTCATTATTATTAAATCGAACGTTACCATTTTGATACTGCGAATTTTGACGAAAATTATTTCTACGATATCTATCATTATTATAACGATTATAAGGTCGAAACTGTACTCCGTGATTACTATTATCAGCTTTCTCATTAAATTTGTAACGGTTATACTGGTTTTGTCTATTATAGTTTGAAGATTCATCAAAATTAGTCCTTCCATACTCTATTCTCCTCTTTAATAGTAAGCTCTCAGTGTAGTCATACCCTCTTAACATAACAATAAACTGCTCAAATTCTGTAATATTATCTATTATCACTTTTGATAATATCTCTGGATCAAAATGTTCTGCTATCTGCCGGATAATTGTTGTCATGTCTTCTACTCCTCCCAGCTGTTGAAATGAATATAATTTATTAATAGCATAATTTTCCCGGGAAAAATTACGACCAGGCACATATTTACTCTTCAACAATTCATTTTTCAATTGCCTCTGTTGTTCAGGACCCCAATAAAATCTTAAAAATTTCTCGCGAAATTCCAGGTAGTTATTTACTTGCGCTGAAATAGTTTTAAACCAAGTCTCTGCGTCTGCCTTCAATGAAGCTTTAATAATGCAAACTTCCAACATATCGTCATAACCCATTCCCATTTGTCTCTTCAAATGTTGTAAATAGAACTCCAACTCATCAATAAAAGTCTTCGGGTGACATCCCCGGTTCGGATAAAACTTAGGCCACAGTTGGTCATTTTGTCCTCCTAGTACCACCATTGTATTACTTGTTGACACCTTGTCCCGCATAGCTTCCTTAACTTCCTTCAAATTATCTTCTAAATTGGACACATTTTTTTGAATTTCTCTTTCCATGTTCTCTAAATTTCTTTTCCCATCATCCTTTACACATTCCAACTCAGCTCTTAAACCACCAATTTGTCCGTTGAAACGTTTTTCATAATCCCCTGCTTCCTTATTAATTTCAGATTTATACTTTCCCAATTTTTTATCTACTTCTTGCTTACAGTCTTTTTCAACTTGTTTAAGTCCTTCCATCATCTCTTGACGAATCTTCCGTATTGTGTTCTCGAATGTTATCTGATTCCTTTTCATTTGCTTTTCCATCTTATCATCGTTTTCTATAAGCTGTTGAATTTTACATCCACTTTCCTCAAATCTTTCCTCCATCTTTTTATTCATTCCTGAAATTTCTTGTCTCATTCCATCCATATCTTGTTTATTCTCATCTAACTTCTTATTATTCTCCTCCATTTTATCATAAATTCCAGATATTTCTTGTTTCATTCCACCCATGTCTTGTTTCATTTCTTGTCTCATACCACCCATGTCTTGTTTCATTTCTTGTCTCATTCCATCCATGTCTTGTTTCATTTCTTGTCTCATTCCACCCATGTCTATCACCAACCGTCGCAACATATCTATCACTTCATCCCCTTTCTTACTCTCACCTTCAAACATGCTACCATCTTCTCTGACATCTCTTCTGTAAGCTTCTCGGCCAACTTCTTTTCCTTACTCTGTCTCGTTTCCATGACGACCAACTAAATATATTATACCTGTCTAAATTGACAACTGTCAAACCTTTATTATGTCACCTTTCCTGTATACAAACAAAAATACCTAAACCAGCATAATAACGTGCAAAAATTCTTATAAAGCCCCACGTTGAAGGGGCCAAAAATTGCTGTAGTATACCCCCTTACCTTATTTAATACGTTCAGCAAACCAAGAAGGAAATTACTATGAATTACGTATTAAAATTAGTGAAGGTAACTCACAATCTATACCACGGCTATAAAAGACTCTCAGGGTAAATGCTGTTTTAAGAACTCACTGCAATACTGTTTAATTTAGAAAACTAAGGCTCAATAATGAAGTTTTAATTTTAGAATCCGTATTATAAGTGCCCTCTGATTTCACAAATTTTAAAACTACAATCTAAATACATAAATGGCACAATTGAAATTTCACTTTATTGTCAAACAACTTTAAAATGTCACCCACCTTTATTCGTTGTCACTAACACTAGTCGTCTTCCACCTTCTTCAGTCAACCCCTCTAAATTACACTAAAATTCCTCTACCTGCAGTCCAAATCCAGATAAACACCAACCTCGGCTGGAATAACTTCTCTTGGATGTTTTATAAATTTTAGCAGAATCTCCAAATACTTTTTCTTATTTAAGAACGACTTTTTTAAATAAAATATGACAGTCGTTCAATAGTAATTTATTCAGCAGTCCAGATAATATCCTTAACAAATCTCGAAGTACAGGATCATAATAATAATTTATTATACGAAGAACTCAACATCAATACAGCTTTTGATATATTAACACTTTCTTAACTGTTTTAATAATAATTTAAGACTTTATCAGTGGAACAAATTTATACAGCTTTCATTTCATTAATATTTTTCGTAACTAATCAATAAAATTCATTTTTTTTCATTATCAATCATGATCAAAAATTATTAAAAAAACACAACCACCTATCTATAAATAATTTACATAATAACAACAACCATCGGTACAACT
>JABXWE010029766.1:0-10202 GCA_014611495.1 Limonius californicus
TTTGTTTTTGGCCATCACACGACGGCTGCGTAGGTAACCATGTGTCTTATTATAGCCATGTATGACCAATGGATCATTGTTGGTTTTAGGCCCCAGTTTCTTCCTACCAACCTACGGCATGCTATGCATGCTAGAACTGCCTTCTTCTGCAGTTTATGAATGTGTGAGTTCCACGTCAACTTCTGGTCTAGCGTAACTCCTAAGTATTTGACTTCATTGCTGAAGTCAATAACCGCCCCTTCTAGCATGGGAGCTTTTAGGTTCAGCTTCCTACGTCTAGTAAATGGGACGATTACCGTTTTCATTGGGTTTATGCTTAAGCCTTGATCTCGACACCAACTCTGGATGGTATCTAGAGCTTTCTGCATGCGTTGTGACACTACTGAGTCAAATTTTCCACGGACCACTACTACCAGGTCGTCGGCGTAGCTCTGTATTTTGAAGCCGTCTTGTGTTAACACATTGAGGAGGTCGTGGACTACTACAGACCACAGGAGACGCGACAGAACCCCACCTTGGGGGCAACCTCTGGCAGCCGTAATGGTAACTGCTTTCCCTTCCAGCTTTGCAGTAATTTTTCTACTTTCAAGCATGGCTTTAATCCATTTAATAGTAGCAGGATCGAAGCCCTTCTCCGTGGCAGCTCTTTCTATAGATTCGAAAGAGGTGTTGTCAAAAGCACCCTCTATGTCTGCGAAAGCACAGCGAGCTATTTCTTTTGCCAGATACGTCTTCTACAGCACATTTACTAGACTATGGAGAGCCGTTGTAGTCGATTTTGCCTCTTGGTAGGCATGTTGGTTGGGGTGAAGTGGTCGGTATGGAAATACTTCACTTCTGAGGTACTGGTCAAGTACCTTCTCCATTCCTTTCATAAGGAAAGAGGTCAGGCTTATAGGTCTGTATGCCTTGGGCTGGGTGTTCGAACGACCACCTCCCTTGGGTATAAACATTACATTAACCTCTCTCCACTTTTTAGGTATATAACCAAAGCAGAAGCTAGCCTTGTATAGCTTGCAGATATTGGACAGCAAGTCCTCTATACATCTCTGTAGTACCTAGGTCCGGAAAGATGCCGTCTCCGCCAGGTGATTTATAGGGTTTAAAGGCAAGGATTGCCCATTTAACCCTATTTGTCATTAGAATTTTGTTAGCTAGGCTTTTGACCCTTGAGTGTGGACGTATTATATCCACTTCCTCGGCAGGTTCGTCCGAGCTATGAGTATGAGAGCCTGGGAAGTGGGCGCTTAGTAATAGCTCCAGCGTTTCCCTGGTGTTCTCGATGAACAGTCCATCCGCCTTCTGCAGATGGCCAATGTAATTTGTGTGGTCTTTTGCAAGGGCTTTAGTTAGCAGTTAACCTAAGTAGCTATATGAGTAAATAATGTGCGTGGCAAGCTTAATCATTATTTCCCTAGCAATCATACGGGAGAGAGTCCGTTGGCAGAGGTTACATCGAAAATGCGTCTACGTCGAATTATTATTATTATGAATGTAACATCAATGTCAGGATGGCATCGACTGACTTTTACGCAGGGAATTGAACACGAATTATACTCTCCCCTTTGCATGTCTGGCTGCCGGGTACGCCCATCCCCCCGCGATTCCTGTGAATAACAGAGTGAGTGGCTGGTTATAGTGCCATTGCCCGGTTCCCTCTGGAGAATTGGTCCACTAGAAGATATGCATATTGCATAATTGTAGTAATTAATCGATGATTACGAATGGCTGCGGCCACATCAGCTAGCCGGTAGATGAGCATCCGTACCCTGTTCGAGTCCCATTCCAGAGGCTGGGGGCTGGGGGACCCTCGGTGAGTCGAATATTTATTCACAGATTAGTAAGTCTGTGTTTTAGTATCTGTTGCAAGTCACCTGCCTGTTGCCGCCAGTGAGTTCTGATCGCATCCGCTGTTTGTTTACCCAAGAACTCCATAAATGAAATGCAGAAGCGCCGCAACCGTATTTAAATTTAAAATTCAGTAGTTCTTATACATCCCACCCTAACAAACTAAATAAACAGCATAATCTCAAAATGATTAGCGTTGTACGTAGGAAAACAAATAAAACGATAAGAAATAGCATTAAATAAATCTCATAAGTATCGCCTTCACTACAATCATTTAGATACACCCTGTGAAATGCAGTCATAAAACATATAGGTACACATTTTATGGTAAGCACGGAAACACGATTTCTGTAAATATTTTTTATGTACTAGAAGTTTCGTTTGATGAAGATTTTATTATATTAAGAATGAGAAGCACATTTATGTGTAACAGCGAACAGTCATGGCCAAATTTTCATTTATTACTTATTTAAAGTATAACTTTTGGTTTCCTCGTACAATACGCCCGAGAATATCCTAGATGTCCAAAACAAGGGGTTACTTGAACACGAGGGACTGGACTTCTGTTTCAATATTTTACTTTGCGTTTACAACCTTAGTTTACCCTCACGGGTGCTATAAAGCATTATATGCATCAGAACTTTGTTATGAAATAAATTATTAACTTGTTATTGTAATTTACTATCATGCAGTGGTTGCTAAATGCGACGCTTCATTTAGCTTACAAGTGCAGATATTAGGAAAATTGGAACGCTTTATAACTAAATACATGTACAGTGTGGTTCTAAAGTAAATGCCTCGTGGTGTAGAAAATATTTAAAAACTGTCTGACATAGCTTCACAAGGAAAGTCAAAAAATTATTAAGAAGGCACTTTTGATTTTGCATTTATTAAAAAAACGATTCATTTAAATGAATTTTTACAATTAAACTTATTTGCGAAAAGTGAATCATTTCCTTCTTTCAAACCCCATGCCTTTTATTTAATCCTTAAAAATTAACCATTAAACAAATTAGCAACCTTTTCATGTTTTGATACACGACACAGGTTTCCAAAATGGCGCCTTAGTCTCATTCGCGCGTTGCAGGTAGCGCAATATTAGCTAATATTTCTAGTTTAGAGTTTGGGAAAAAGCCAGAAGTTAGAAGCTGGAATGCTTTTCAAAGCAGGCCTGATATAAAAACTGTGTAGGTGTCTAAAAATACCGATCGGACGCATGTTGTGAGCGGTGCAACAGCTGCGTCCAACCAAAACTAGCAAACCCAACCTTCCGTGTCAACGGGCAATACATACAATCAAAACTGGCTAAGTCAACACAATTTACTCTTTTGCCTAGCGATAGGGGTGTTTGGTATAACTTGTATATGTTTTTATTCTTGTATATACTGAATTGTACAATACAGACCAAACACAAAAGTTTCAAACCATTCTCATGTTTTTTTGAACATCATTACTCATTCGTCTATACGATAATGTGATGTTCCTGAAATTTTTTTAACAGGTAAACTATATTATTTTCGCATTTTTAAGACAGCGCTTTATTTTCTTTGTAGCAGTCGGTGGGTTTAGGAAAAATTCAGTTAAAATTAAATCAAAAATATTTGTTGTAAAAAAATTAATTTAAGACAACAATAAAGTATACACAATAGTTTGTAAATAATTTCCATGTACCGCCTTACAAGGCAAGGTAAATTCTTGTTGTAATTTACTAATTACATGGTGTGTAATTTCTGATATTTCAGGTGTGAATGGTTGCTGTAAGTTTTATTTCAATTTTCAAGTTTAATGTTAGTTGATGTTTATATCTATTCTACAGATTGTGTCGGCGTACAAAAAATTAAAACTATTATCATCGTTGGTTGCGGAGGAAAACTAGAACTAGAAGCAAGAATGGTGTCAGATATTTAATAACAAGCATCAGAATCGGAAACAATTTACACGTGCAACAGTGAGTAAAAATAAATCAAAATTTGAAACCACTGTTCATGCTAAATTAACCATGCTGGAATATTAGATAAAATAAAAACCCATGTTTTTCTCACAAAGTACGGAAATCCCCCTACCAGTATTCAACAAATGAGACAAAAGTGTATATTGATTTTTTGGAACATTTGTATAAAGAATAGCGTAATTTTTAACCTATAAAACTGCAATTTAGGGCTGGGTTGGCTCAGTGGTAAGAGAGGCAGGCTTTGAATGTACTACGGTTGAAATCACTCCAGGGGTCAGAAATTATTTTTGATTAATTGCTTGGTCGGTACTGGGTCCCATTTATCATTGGGGATTAAAAATGACACTCCTCGTGTTACAGTCGTACTAGAATAGTAACAAGACTCTACACGTACATACACGCCCTACACCAGGCAGGTTAAATACGGTTACACAACAACACGGCAATCCGCAAATTTGGGCCCTGTTGTGTATAGTACAAACTAGCATAATCTCACACCGCCTCGGCACTGCGTAAGTGGTAAACGAGGATCACGATAGTGAATGAATGAATAAATAACTACAATTCTAGATTAGATAAGTTTAATATGCTAAATAAACGGGTTTTAATGCTTTGTTTTTCCGGGTATTCGGGGGAAAATTAACACTGGATGTCCCAATCGAATACATGTTATGCTTGTTTTAATTTTAATTTATTTTTTATTTTATACAATTTTGTGTGGTTAATGTTCTGAACTTTTATTTAGTCCAATAGATACTCGACCGTACTCATAGTTTAAGGAGTCCTGGGTTGAATTAGGTAATCGCGGATATTATTTTTTGTAATTCTAGTGTACTATAAAATTGGCATGCTGTGAAATATTGTGAGATTTTAGGTAACCTATGCTTCAATTATGTACAAATTGGAGCTTCATCAAGTGCTTCAAAATTACATTTTAAATTGTTAATTGTTTCTTGTCTTAATTTATATTTATATTTTGTTTGTTTGTTTTTATTTAACGTCGGCCTATTTCTGCTATTATGGCTAACCATCGACGCCAGGGAGCGACCCTACCACACCTGGAAATTTAGCGTGTTTGAGTGTTCTTTTGACGTGCCCAACAACACTTGGACACGGGGCCTACGAATAATAATAATAGGCAATTTCCACGGATATTTATTTTGGCTTTATAAGTACTTCTACATAAAAAATGTCATTTTCAAAAGCATTTAATATTATAAACATTTGTAACAGCACACTTGGCTCTGGTCTTCTATTCCAAAACTTCCAATAGCGAGGAATTTATGAGCTCAATTTGCTCATTCATTAAAGCTGTATTTGTAAAAAGGCCTCGAGTACATCCAATTTACGTTTATCATCACAGAAGTGTTAACATGTTATTACATTATTTGATGTCAATAACAAACATGATTGTGTTCTAATAAGTGTATGGGTGTTTGTATAAGCGTATCTTTGTATCTGGTATCACAATTTCTAATTGTCTGGCCTACGTATACATAATTACACAGTGAAAAGTTTCATTTGTAAACACCTGATTTTAACAAATCGTTTGCTCTATCTTTTGCGTTGAATAAGATGTTGAAGTATTTTTTGTTGTTTTATAAATTACTTTAAGTGTACTTGTTTTAATTACAATTTTAGTAATTTTCTCCGGTTATATCACCGAAACAAAGAATTTCTATTTGATAATATATATTTAACATTTTCAGAGTGGTCTGTTGAATATATTTTTTGAATTGCTAATTTATAATCTTCCTTTTTGATTAGTGTGTGTATCAGATTTGTATTGTATCCATTCTACAATGTGCAATTTGTTTAATAACGAAATTTCTTTGGTGTAATCACTGTTACTTAGGGGAATTGGGGGAACTGTTAGAGCTCTATGTATCAATGAGCTATAGGCTGCTAATTTGTGTTCTATAGTGACGTGGTATGGTATTCTGATATCTGTTTGTTTTTGAATTAATTTTTATGTTTAAGTCTAAATAAATATATACATACACACATACATCTGTTTTGTGCTGTTTCTAATGTAAAGTTTGTGTTTGAGTGTAGAGTATTAATAAACGTTAAGAAATCACCAATAAATGCAAATGAACTAATAAAACATGCTAAAATATCAACGTAATTTGATTATTAAAAATAAAATTCGAATAATTGAATCAATTCATTTCGTTTTGCTAATTCAACATTTTTGTTGTTAAAAATATTGTTTAACAAAGGAATACACTCTTGAGGAGGTATTTGTGAAAACATATTGGTGACATCGAAACTAACTAGTTTGCATTGTGATGGTAAACTTAAACTGGATAACTTATTGATACTTTTAATATCTTATTCAACGCAAAAGATAGAACTTACGATTTGTTGAAATCAGGTATTACCATATTAAACTGTTCACATTGTAATTACTAATTATGTATACATAGGTCAAACAATTAAAAATTTTGATACCAGATACAAAAAACACATACGCACATACAAATACAAACATCCAGAAAAATCTAACTACGCTAAACACTTATTAGAACACAATCATGCATTGACATCAAATAATATAATAACCTTTTTACACTTTTGTGATGATAAACGTAAATCAGATAAACCCGACGCCTTTCAAATTCACAAACACACCTTTAATGATTGAGCAAATTGAGCTCGTAAATTCCCCGCTACTAAAAGTTTTGGAATAGAAGACCCGAGCCAAGTCCGAAATCAAGATCTGGTGTGCTGTTGTTTACAATATGAAATGCTTTCGAAAATGACATTTTGTATGTCGAAATTCGTATAAAGCAAGCATAAATATAAATACCTGACGAAAGTGTCTATTATTATTATTATTAATATAAAATTTTAACTACTTGCAAGTTTGACACCGCCGTGTAAACGCTGCCCGTTACTAATATATCTCCAGGAATTGTTTCAAGTTTTGTAAACTAACAAAGCTACGAAGACGATATTTACTAGTTTAGTTTGCATGTTCCATATCTCTGCGACGTGCACCATAAATCTTTAAATTTATGAAAACACGCCAGTACTTGTACCTACCAGCGATACTTAACAATTCAAACACGTTTCTGTATTTCGAAGCATACTTGATCTGAGCTGAAATTGAATTTTTTTAAATCGGAAAGCAACTTGAATTTTTATGAGAAATGATATGCTCTTTTACATTTAGCTTTTTTTTTCTACGATGTAGGTACTGGAGTTAGAGGAAATGAGATTTAAACCACGGGAAAATTGCACTCTTTTTCATAAATGGAATATAGTTCCAAATGGAATAAACAACTAGCAGTTTACTTTAATAACGCCTTCCGATTCCTGTGTTCATAAACATTTCTACAAGAAACTATACTAAAGAATAAAACAAATTAAAATGTTTACTTTTACTTACGATACGTTTACGTTTCGTAAAAAATTGATTTTTAAGATTTTAGTACATTTGTACATACGTATCCAAATTCAAAGGATGGAAATTTATCGGATAATTTTAAACTATAGTGCAAGCCGCTTAATGTTATTATATCTGGACTTGGGTTTTTGATAGCAATATCCGATTGATAATAATAATCGGTGAAACCATCCCTCCTATGCTAGAAAATTTTCCATTTTCTTCACAAGTTCTTCTTCGTTCTGGCACATTTACACGTGCATCTCCTGTTCACAGACACTACGGAACGGCTTATTTTGCGAAACTTCTGCTTTAAACTGTAAATTTTTTCTTTTAAGCTATGATCATGTCTTTTATCTACTTCAGCCATTGCAAGGGATTACATTAGAACTGAGTTAGATGCTGCCAACCAGCCTGCAGGCTGTTAACTTATAAGAAAATGATCCAGTACCACTCGACCTTGAAAAGACAAACAAAAAACAGCATGCAAATGTGGTTATTGCTCATGGACGAAAACAATCCTAAGAAAAAATTGATAATATAAACCGAAGTCATGATTACTATAAACGATGCGTTTCCTATGTAGTTTCGCGCGTTCTTCGCGAAAGTGATAAGAATACCCGAATGATAACATTATCCATGATTCCAATAAGCGGCATGCACTCCTTAAATTTGGAGTCTGAACTTCTTACTAAATATTGCACTGTGGAATTTTGAAAATCTTACATTTACAACTTCTAGATTTTCCGTTTGTAGTTGCATTTTTTTGTTATTTTTGTTCGTATAAATTATTTTTAATATACCATCTTACATTCGGCAGCAATTACATTATTTTCCTTAATTATCAAATAATGGAAATCCATTAACTAAACATATATGGTCTATAATTTATTATAGTTGATAATACTTAATATTAAGCTTGTTAGAATCTACAGTAAAATAGAAACACTTATAAATTTTTCACTAGAACTTTTAGCGTACCTACACAAATTAAAACTACGAACACTTATGGAATATTTTTTATTTATCAATATGAGATTGTCTATTTTTTCGTAGTTACAGAAGTGAAAACTTATAAGTTTGAGAGTTTTATTGAAATATGAAACAAAAATATATCCTTATGCATTGTTATATTTAAAAGTTTAGCATTTCCCAATATTATCTATAAAAATATGTTACTGTAACATCAAAGACAGTGAAGCTAGGAAACCCCGGTAGAAGCGATCGCTATGGACTGAAATTATAGATGTGTATTTCAACTCCTAAATACACCATCGTTTAAAAAACATCGATAGCAAAGCATATGGTAAAAAATAAATGGTGATAACTATATTGCGTATTTCTAATATGAGAAATTAATTTCAGATATGTCAAATGTATTTTACCTATACATATTTCATTTACAAATAGAAATGACAAATGCGTGGTGGTGGCTAAAACGGGTTTTTATAAATCTCTGTGTAGCTCCCTTTAATAAGCCAAATTACACAAACGGCACTGCTGCTGAAATTGTCATAGCACATTTATTAAATAATAAGATCCCTACGCACCCACTCTTCCTACCACCTGTGTGCGCCCTTGAAAAAAAATGCAAACGTTCGGTTGTAAATTTATGCACAACCCTAACTACTAACAACATTTAGTATTCCTAATTTGTGATACATGTTTAGCTTAACTACTTTAGTGTCAAAACGTCGCTATATCACGGGACTAATTATTGGTGCTGACATGTAGGAAAGCTTGCACCTTGTAAAGAGGATGAACAAGAAACAAACAAGGGTACGAAAACCTGATTTTAATTAGATTGAACTGTTCTTAATCAATCTATCAATATTGTGGTTTAAGCGCACAACCACACATAGCAAGACACAAGTATTTATTATCTTTGGAGTAAGAAATTAAACTCTCGAAAAGTGGTAACAGATTGATCTTCAATGCGAACTTTCTCTTTTTTTTCCGGTGTGAAGTATATTATCTTAAAATAGAGAAACATATCCGTACGTTCGATTTTTTTACATCCATAGAATAAATTTCTTCTTCTTAAAATAATGTTGCTGAGACATTAAAAACGATTGCCTGATATTATTAAATTATGTCTAAATGCCAAACTGAGGCCTAATTTGCTTTGACTAGTTTCTTATAAGATGAAATTTACACAATTCTCTACTTTTCCAATAACCTAATTTGCTACATTGATGTGAACTTAAACAGTGGCCCCTGAAAATTATATCAAAATAGAGACATCGAGCTTGAGTCACCAGAAATAATTTTTTTAAGTTTCTTAAATTGAGATTTAGAACGTTTTACTTCAGAGAACCCGAGCTTGAGTGGAAAGAAATCATTTTGATTTTCATCACATACACGTGTTTTTACTTTTCCAAAAACCTAATTTTATATTTTATTGTGACCTTGAAAACTATCCCCTGGATATATTATTAAAAAAATGATGTCAAATTAGAAAAACCGAGCTTGACTGGGTAGAAATCATTTTGAGTTTTTCGCAGAACTATCACATACACGTGTTTCTACTTTCCGAGAAACCTAATTTTATACTTTATTTCAACTTTGACAACTATGCCCTGCATATATTATTAAAAAAATGATGTCAAATTAGAAAACCCGAGCTTGACTGGGTAGAAATCATTTTGAGTTTTTCGCAGAACTATCACATACACGTGTTTCTACTTTCCGAAAAACCTAATTTTATACTTTAATGTAACTATCATTTAAAATTTTTTTAAATTTAACATTTCAGAGCTTTTTACTTTAGAAGAACCAAACTTGAGTCGAAGTGTAATCAAAGTGTGAACGTTAGTTAAACTTATTTGCGTAAATTATAGACGTAACAACACAAATCATACTAATTATCCTAAACTTTCTATTTGTTTCAATAAACTGTACCAGAAGCAGACGCTCAAGGGTGGAAGAACAAGTTGAAAAAGTTGGAACTGGTCCAGGATTATGAAATGTGCTGAAGGGTATCCACAAAACTTTTAAACTACTTCCTCTGTG
>JABXWE010029768.1:0-25040 GCA_014611495.1 Limonius californicus
ACTTGTGAGGGTGAAAAACAACAAGGGACCCGAGAGGGGACGGGCGACGAGAGTCCGAGGGTTAGGACGCAACGTCGAACCCACATCTTGATTGCGAATAAAGTGTGCAGCTACAAGTGCGAATCAGCTACCATTGATTGTCAATAAAGTGTGCAGCTACAAGTGCGAGTCTGCTACCAAATTGAAGCATACGTGCGAAGTACATAAGCATACGTGCTAAAAAGGCGATTCTTGTTGGCAGTAACCAACAATTTGGGACCAGAAAGGAAGACCATTACCCCACACCCCTCTGTTTCCGGCTTCGCAACAATAAAAGTGCAACGATAGTGTCGAGGACAAAAAACAAGGTACCGAAATTTTATTATACCAATTTACAGCGGATCCAGTGGCGCGACATAGATTTTAAGTTAGTAGCTTGTAATTGAGTAATGTTCAGCTTTGTTTTAGCTAATAGGAATTTTAGATTATAGTCGTTGTTTTCTTACTAACAGATGTTCTTAGAATTAAATAAATTTTGAATCCCTTACATGATTTAAATTCTTTGGGAGTAATTAGTAGTGGGGGGTTTGTTTACGGGGGCATTTCCCAATTCACCCACGACTGAGCTAGACCGAGGTAAGCTTCGATAACAAATATATACGTTAGAAGTACCACGAAATAAAACACCCATTACAATTTGGCGCCCAACGTGGGGCTAGAACGGTTTTTGGAAAAAATTTGTGTTGTTGAGTTAGCCAGGGACGTAGCATGAGGGGCAGTTGGCTATTTACATGTTATTGAGATCAGGATATTGTAAGGGCGCAACAATGTCCGGACCGGGAAATGAAATAGAGGGTGGCCAAAGCCAGGAGGAAAAAACATTAGAAAATTTGTTTAAATTGTTGGGAGATATTAAAGCGGATAATGCCGTTTTGAGAGTAGATATAGGCGCGGCTAAAACTGATATCAAAGCAGATTTGACTGCCAATAACGCAGCACTAATTGATCAAGTAAATACCCATACGGAATTATTAATAAAAAATGTAGAGCAAAATACGGAAAAAAGGTTAGAGGACAGGATAGCACCAATTGAATCTAGGCTAGATGTAATACAGCTAGATCTAGACAAAGCAATCAGGAAATCTGTAGAAAGGGAAACAAGTTTAGAGCAGCAATGGCAGAGGGAGAGGTTGTTAGTCGAAAAGAAATGCAACGATTTAAGTCACAAAGTAGATAGCAAAGCAGAGAATTTAAGGGATGAAATATTATGTTTAAGTGACAAAATTGGAGAATGTACTCGAGCACAAAACAGCGGAGTAGTAAGAGCGAGCGGGGGAATGCACCTAACAATAGATAAGCCTAAATTCGAAGGACGCCAACGGTCACAAAACCCAGTAGAATTTCTAAAAAGATTAGAAGCTTATTTTGAAATGGCGCGCGTTTATTTAGAAAAGGATAAATTAACGGTGGCGTTTCAATGTTTAGAAGGAGATAGCAGAATATGGGCAAATTTGCACAGCGAAAATTGGACTAAGTTCGCGAATTTTAAGCAAAAGTCTCTTGAGCATTATTGGTCCGCGGAAATACAAGAAAAAGTACGGGCGGCTATATACGAACCACGTATGTACAATCCCAAATTCGGAGGCTATACGAGTCACGTATATTATTGGCTAGATCGGGTACAAAACCTCGACGTTAAAATACCTGAAAAGATATTTATTAGTGCTATACGGAAGCATTTTCCTTTTGAAATTAAAACGACATTAATATCGGCTCAAATCGAAACTATTGATAAACTTCTAAATTTGCTAGATAATTTGCAAAATAGAGAACGTAGGAGCAGGGGGGATCGAAACCCACTAGAAAATGAAAACATAAATCGCGGAAATTTCAGTAGGCCTTCGCCGCAAAATAATTACCATAGTAATAGGGTAAATGCGGAATATGAAATAAACAATAGTCAGGGCCGCACTCGGTTTAACAGTGGGCACAGGTATGAGCAAGCCGGGGCCCGTGACCAAGGGGCGCCAAGGGGCCGAGGACGCCGTATGTACGCATTAAATTTAGGGGAGAGAAACCAATCCCTAAATCAATTTGATAGTCAGGGAAACTAATTCTAGCTCTTCAGCAAGCTTCAGCTGTACAGCACGCAAGAAAAGAGGAGCAAATAAAATACGTTAGTTTTGTAAAAGAATTTTTTTGCCAAATTAGGCAAACAACTACCGTAAACGAAATTCAAGACGTTAGTTCTAAGTGTAGTACTTCAACAGAATTAGCAAAGGAAAGGGAAATAGCTAGCTTTCCGAACTATGTTTCGTATATTCTTGTCGACGTTTGTGGAACTGAACGCGCCATTTTAGTAGACACAGGTAGCTCTGTAACTGTAATTGCAGGAGAAACGTTTGAAGAGATATGCGCTACTGTGAAGAACATTCCTGTAATGGCGGTGTGTGCCGGTATGTCAATTCAGGGTGCTACCGGGCGCATAAGTAAAATTAAGAGACAGGCGTTGTTGGAAGTACGTATGGGCGGAACGCTACAACCAATTGTATTTTAATTGTTAAGGGCCTAAACATTCCCATCATTTTAGGGATGGATTGGATGAAGAAAAAAGGGGCGAACCTTGACGTGAAGGCGGAGATCTTAAGTTTTTCTGAAAATGATATTATTTGTCGCGAAAAATTTTTGGAATGTAAGGAATTAGAGGAAATGTCAAAGGAAATAACGTTTGAATCAAGCGGTAATTACAAACCACAGAACGTCGAATCCTTTAGGAGTATAAGAACCACGGCGCCATCGGAACCATTGACGTATTGCGAACCGGTTTTAAGTCAGGAGAGTAAGGACGCTGGGGGAATACCGAGTACCGATGAGCTAGATATTTTAAGTGAACAGCTAGGAACGGTCCTAAGAGATTTAGCAAGCAGCCAAGATAGAGAAAATGTGCCTGAAAAGAACCAATTGCAAACAAATTATAGGTGTTCAGAGTGCCCGGCGGTACTGCCATTTAAAAAATCTTTTGACGCGCACATGATGAATCAGCATGGTATTATGTCCTTTTGCAACTATTTACAAAATATTGGTCGGGAAAAGGAAATAATTGAAAATGTAAAACGAAAGCACGCCGGGGTATTTTCAAATAGGCCGGGGGAATGCACGGTATTTAGGTGTCAGCTACGAGTTTCCGAGGACAAACCTTTTGTACAAAAATCGTACCCGATTCCGTACTCTAAACGGGATGCGGTAAACAAGGAAATAGAACGCATGCATCAGTGGGGAATATTAGAGAGGTCTGATTCGCCGTTTTCGAACCCCATTGTGGTTGTGACCAAAAAAGATGGGTCTGTGAGAATCTGTTTAGACGCGCGGCGTCTGAACCAAATTTTAATTCCGGATCGAGAATCACCACCCGTGATTGAAGAACTACTCCAAAAATTTCATGGAACCAAATATTTAACTGCGTTAGACTTAACTTGCGGTTATTGGCAAATACCACTAGATGAAAACTCTCGTAAATATACGGCGTTCTTGGTCAACGGCCGCAGTTACCAGTTTAAGGTCTTGCCTTTTGGGCTTAACGTATCGGTCGCTGTGTTTAGTAAATGTCTAGATCAGGTGTTAGGACAGGAGGCGTTATCATTCGCCACTGTATATGTAGACGACATATTAATCACTTCTTCAACGATAGAGGAACACGCATACCAAGTAGACCTCGTATTAAGTAGGTTAGAAAACGCAGGAATGACGGTAAAGGAGAATAAATCAGAGTTTTTAAAGAGTGAACTGAAATTTTTAGGGCATATTATCAGTCCACAGGGCATTAGCGTCGATCCTGATAAAGTTCAAGTAATTCGTGACTTTCCGGTACCGAAAAATAAAAAGGAATTACAATCCTTTTTAGGGTTCTGTAACTTTTACAGGCGTTACATACCAGGGCATTCTGAGCTAGTGCGAAATTTAACGCTGTTATTAACAAAAAATAGTCGATGGAAATGGGAGGACGAACAAAATGAGGCGTTCCGTAAAATAAAAGAAGCCTTCGTCAGTAGCATTAGTTTAAAACATCCCGACTTTAATAGGCCATTTTATATAGAGACAGATGCCTCGACGCGGGCGTTAGGCGTGCATCTTTTTCAGATAGACGAGTTGGGGGAAATAGACAGCATAGCATTTGCTAGTCGAACGTTAATCAATGCCGAGAGTCATTACATGATAACGGAACTAGAGTTATTAGGGATAGTTTTCGCATGTAAAAAATTCCGAACTTACATTCTGGGTTATCCAACGACAATAATTACGGATCATCGGGCTTTAGAGTTCCTGTTTAGCTGTAAGTCTCTCAGCGCCAGGTTAATGCGTTGGTGTATCTTCTTGCAGGAGTATCAGTTGAAGATAAAATATAGAGAGGGTAGTAAGAATATAACCGCTGATTTTCTCTCTCGGTACGGCAAAGGGGGAGATAAGCGAAGCGACCCTATAGTTATTGCACCCGTAAAGAAAAATGCAACCAAGAGTAGGCTGGGGCAAATATTAAAGAAACTAGATGTAAACCAAGGAAAAGATACCCGTCTGCAGTGGATAAAGAACGAACTACAGGATAACGTAAATGGCAGACAGGACGAATTACAGCGAAAGTATATTGTGTCTGAAGGGGTATTATTTAGAAAAAGCAGTCGAGGCGAAGAGTGGTGGTTAGTTTGTATCCCTGATTGGCTAACCAAGGAGGTTATTTGGGAATATCACACGTTATATGGGCACTTTGGTACAGGTAAATGTGTGTCACTGATCAACGAAACGTGTCACATACCCAATTTAGATAGGAAAGTAAGAGAGGTACTTAGCACCTGCGACCTTTGTCAAAAAGCAAAGATAACGACTAAGCGTCAGGCCGGTTTAATGAAAAACGTCATAGCCGAAAATCCATTAGACCTATTGGCTGTCGACTTATTTGGGCCACTACCACGGGGAAGGTACGGGCTGACACACATATTTGTGGCAAGAGATGTATTTACGAAATACATAAAGTTGTACCCGATAAAGAAAGCAAACGCTAGAACGATGGTAAATAAGATAATCAATGATTTTATACCGAATGTAGGAAAACCTAAAACAATATTTATTTATTTATTTATTTATTTATTTACCAGAACAAAACAGGCATTGCCTAATTACAGTGTTCTGTTAAAAGAACTAAAATAAAATAATATACCATCGTTGGCTTGCAAAAAGAGAAGAGAAGAAAAGAAAGAAAAAGAAAACAAAAAGAAAGAACAACCCCCCAAAAGAAATATATATAAAAACAAATAATCCACAAAGCAATAAATCGCTCAGTCCTACCATAGCTGCTCATTAAGAATTTCAATTAATTTTCTTTTAAATTTACATTCGGTCATTGAGAATAAATCTATTTGATAATTTGTATTAATGTTGTTAAATTCAGCACAAATTTTGACAATAGGCGATCTTTTATTTTGAGTTTTTCTACAAGTAGGAATATGAAAAAGTATTTGGTTTCTAGATCTGTAAGCCGGTATATAAAAACAGATTAAGGATAATAAATCGGAGCAATTGATTTTCCTGTTGAGTAGTTTATACAGAAACATAGTGCACAGCATAACACGCCTCTGTGCGAGTTTGACTATTTGGAATTCCTGTCTAATTACATGGTACGATTCGAAACTAGGATACCTGTTATATCTTTTAAAATACAAATATTTCAGAAATTTATTCTGAACAGTTTCAATATTTCTGCTCTGCATAATACCACCAGGATCCCAGACTATAACACAGTATTCCAGCTTCGACCGCACCAGGGAGTTAAAAAGTGTGATTATAGCTTGTACATTATGAAAATTTGAACACTGCCTTTTTATAAATCCCAAATTTTTCATGCTACTACTAATAATATTGTCTAGATGTGTTTGAAAATTTAAGGTTTTGGTGAAAGTAACTCCCAAATCGCACACTGTCTCGATTTGTTGTAAGCGATTATTATTCATCATGTAAGAATTCATGTATTGCTCATTATTAAGGGTAAATGACATTTTTTTACATTTTCCAGCATTGAAATAGAGTTTATTCTCGCGACTCCAGTTCACAAGTTCTTCTAAGTCCTTTTGCAACATCTCCGCCTCTTTTAAATTCATCACATTTTTGAAAACTTTTAAGTCATCGGCAAATAACAAACATTTACTATATTTTATGCGTTTAGTTATATCATTAATAAAAATTAGAAATAAAAGAGGTCCTAGATTGCTACCTTGTGGAACTCCAGATGGCATATTATATGTTTCAGAACAAATTCCATTTATATTAACATACTGCAATCTATTTTGTAGATAAGTTACGAAAAAAGATATTAAGGGTTGTGACAAATTACAATTTACAAGTTTGCCTAACAAAATGTCATGATCAACTCGATCAAATGCTTTTGAAAAATCTGTATATATTACATCAACCTGTGAGGCAGCTTCAAACGCATCAGTGATGTAATTGACAAACAATACCAGATTCGTCTGAACCGATTTGGATTTAACAAATCCATGTTGTTCATCTCGTATAATAGGTACGACATGCTTATATAATCTGTTATAAATGACATGCTCAAAAATCTTTGCTGGAGCCGAGAGGACAGATATAGGTCGGTAGTTGGAAATGTCTTGCAAACTTCCTGATTTATGAACAGGTGTCACTTTTGTCGTCTTCCACATGCTAGGAAATGTATTTGTTTTTATGGCCAAATTAAATATGATAGTTAGGGGATATGCTAAACTATCAACACATGCCTTGAAGATGTAAGGTGGAATGTTATCTGGACCCGCAGATTTTTTTGGTTTCAATTGTCTAAAAGCCTTTACTACTTCATCTATACCCAAATCATTTATAATTAACATATCTAAATTTTCACGGGGTAAATTTGAGTGCCAGTTAATTACATATTTTGATTCCTCCCCATAGACTGATTCAAAGAAAGTAGCAAATCCAGTCGGGGCAGATTCTTGATCAAAGTTATTATCGTTATATTTATATTCATTAGCAAATTTACGATTGGATTTGGCATTGTTTACAAAATTCCAGAAGTTGTTCACATCATTTATTAGTCCATCCTGCACCTCGTTTAAATATTTTTTGTAATCTTGCTCAATTTTATTTTTTATTAGCGCTCTGAGTCGCTTAAATTCGTGAAAGTGGTAATTCGAATTAGTTTTACGTAATCGATGATAATCTTTCAATCTCAGCATTTCCTTTACTTCTACGGAAAACCAAACTGGATATTTCTTTTTACTTGAACGGTTAACATTGGGCACCGTTATGTTTAATACGTTATAAAAAAGTGCATAAAATTTATCCACGCATTTATTTACATCATCAAAACTCTCAAGCACACTCCAATCAGCGTCTCTCAACAGTTCATACATTCTCAAAAAATTTGCCCTCCTAAAGTTATAACAAAAGACAATTGAGTTGGATTTATTGTTTGCAGGACATACGATTGTTTTGAAGGACGATATAAGTGCAGGATGAAAAACGTCAATTGGAACTAAAGGTTGATCATCTTTTTCAATGTTCATATCTAAATTAGACAGTACCAAATCCAACGTTCTGCCATTAGTATTAGGTACATTGTTTAACGATTTAAGATTATTTACATTTATAAAATTTAGAAGTGCTTTAGTAAAATTATTACCATGCAAAAGATTAAACTGTGTTCCAGTGATAAGAGGTATATTAAAATCCCCTACTATAATAATATTCATGTTATTAAGTTCTACGTAATCAGTAACAGTATTAAAATAAGATTCATAATTAATCAATGGAGAATGGGGTTCAATATATACTACATTTATTACATATTTTTCACCACGTAAGTTAAAGGATACCCAGACTGAATCCAGGCCAATATTGACAAAATTAAGATGTTTACATTTATATTTTTTTAGTACAGCTATTAACACACCCCCGCCTCTTACTTTACCTGTTATCTCCGGATTTCTGTCGCATCTGTATACATCATAATCATCTGTGAACAACTCAGAATTAGAAATACTCGGCTCGAGCCACGTTTCAGATAAGGCTATCATATCATACCCCGCCGCACACACGTTTCTGTAAAAACCACTCGTTTTAGTTCGAAGTCCCCGTACATTTTGATAATAAACTTGAAGAACCTGTTGTTTCATAGATTGAGACACTTCAGGCAGACGTAAACGATTAATTGCTTATAAGATCAAAAAAGAAAATAATTAAAAATAAATGAAAATTAATAATATGTAACGTAGATAGGTAAAAAACAGAGAGAATAAAAAAAGACAAGCACACGGTGCCCTAAGCGTATTCACATAATATGGGTACGTATGACAGTCACTCATTTCGCAACTAATCGCTCCAACTCTTGCATGGTTTTTGCCGCCATAATCTTCCCATTGTTGTTGATGTAAACTACTCCGTCCTTGGACCAAACGTTAACAAAACCAAATTGTTCAGCGGCACATGTAATAATATCCATCCTCGTTCTCGTTAGATCTTCTTTAATAACGACTTTTTGCCCCTTTAACTTTCTCTTGCTTCTAAACACTAAATCACGGTACCGATAACTTACAAACTTAACAATTATTCCTCGGGGTTTAGTATTTGGCGTTTTAATGGCACCAACTCTATGGCAGCGGTCTATATTCTCGGGTTCAATCTTCAGTGCCAGCTTTTTGTCGAATAACTCCAGTACGATGTCTTCTACATTTTCCCCTTTTTCTTCTTTTACTCCAAAAATTCTAATATTATTACGACGACTGTATTGCTCCAAGTGATCTACTCTATTAGATAATTCTCTATTCTCCACTTCTAAATCCGTAACTCGCGTTTGAAGTCCTTCACATTTTTCCATAACCTGGTCGAACTTGTCTTGCAATCGTTTTACCACGATGTCTGCTAACCTTGATGCCAATTCCATTAATATTTCGTTATTATTTAGGTGTTCAGTTATCGCCAGCTTCGCACAGTTTTTAACATCAGAAAGTTGCCCTTGTGTAAGAACCATGACGATGAATTTTAACTTTAAGTATGACAAATCAATAACAATAATCAAAGTTTAAAAATTTTACGCAGGACACCGGCACACGTCCACTACAGCCAACGGCACATATTATCGGACCATGGCTCTCAATTTATTAGCGAGTTGTGGAAAAGCATGTTAGAAGAGTTAGGCATTGAAGTAAAATATTCCGCGGTCTACCACCCACAGTCTAATCCGGTAGAGCGAGCAATGCGGGAATTGGGGAGATTGTTCCGGTCGTACTGTTATCAGAAGCATTCAGCTTGGCCTAGTTATGTAGGGAAAATAGAGAACTGGCTGAACTGTGTAGAACATGAGTCCACGGGGTTCACGCCTTTTGAGTTAATGAAGGGGGAGCGCCCCAGACACCTTATTGAGCAGTTAGTAACCTTTCCTGAGCGAACAGATGATAATCTCGAGACCAAAATTATGCTAGCGAGAGAAAAATTTCTAAGTAAAGCCAAAAAGAGGAAGGATAGGCATGATAGGGAACTAAAGCCAGTAAAGTATAAGTCTGGCGATTTAGTGCTTGTGAGGACGCATGAACATTCCTCTGCCATTGATAAGGAGATAAAAAAATTCTTTTTATTGTACGAGGGGCCCTACGAAGTAGTGAAGGGAATTTCGGAGAACGCGTACGTTTTAAAGGAACCGGGTACAGATAGGTATAGGACAACTCAAAATATTGTCAACTTAAAACCATATAGGGGTAATAGCATAAATCCAAATTAGGCAAAAAAAAAAAAGGAAAAAAAAATATATTTGTTAACAATGTAAGTGAGTGTTATGTTTCACGAGTTTGATCGAAGGCTAAAGTATGCCCATCGACGTTTGAGAAGCCGAGCAAAATTTTGTAAATCGATTCAGATGGAAGGTTAACTCAGGTCGTTAGTTCTGGTTGTTGCTTTGTGATCAAGTTGTTGTGTTTAAACTTGATCACAAACCAAGGGGGGATACTGTAATGGGTCCTTTTTAAATATTAGGAAGGAAGTACTGTATATTGGTTTACAACTTATTTTGAACCACTGGCCGCTAAATTCCAAGAAGTTTAAAATGGTATTTGTGCGGGTGTGTAAGAAGAGCGGAGGTAGAGGGGTACTTGTGAGGGTGAACAACAACAAGGTACCCGAGAGGGAGACGGGCGATCAGAGTCCGAGGGTTAAGACGCAACGTCGAACCCACATCTTGATTGCGAATAAAGTGTGCAGCTACAAGTGCAAGTCAGCTACCAAATTGATTGTCAATAAAGTGTGCAGCTACAAGTGCGAGTCAGCTACCAAATTGATTGTCAATAAAGTGTGCAGCTACAAGTGCGAGTCAGCTACCAAATTGAAGCATACGTGCGAAGTACATAAGCATACGTGCTAAAAAGGCGATTCTTGTTGGCAGTAACCAACAATTTGGGACCAGAAAGGAAGACCATTACCCCACAGCCCTCTGTTTCCGGCTTCGCAACAATAAAAGTGCAACGATAGTGTCGAGGACAAAAAACAAGGTACCGAAAATTTTATTATACCAATTTACAGCGGATCCAGTGGCGCGACATAGATTTTAAGTTAGTAGTTTGTAATTGAGTAATGTTCAGCTTTGTTTTAGCTAATAGGAATTTTAGATTATAGTCGTTGTTTTCTTATTAACAGATGTTCTTAGAATTAAATAAATTTCGAATCCCTTACATGATTTAAATTCTTTGGGAGTAATTAGTAGTGGGGGGTTTGTTTACGGGGGCATTTCCCAATTCACCCACGACTGAGCTAGACCGAGGTAAGCTTCGATAACAAATATATACGTTAGAAGTACCACGAAATAAAACACCCATTACACCAGTTGTATCCTAATCTTTGACGTGGCCCGTTTCTATAAATTTTCTATTAATTTTGGTTACAGTGGATAGCGTAACAGGTTCACGATTCGGATGTACAGTATTAAATAAAGCGCACACATCGTCGTGAGTTCTCTTTTTATCACCGTTAAACGTACCATGATTAAAAATTCGTATTTAACACAGGACACAGACTAAATTTTAATCACTTGCTGCTAACTGTCACCGAATTGACATTACCGATATGCGTTTGTTCAATTTTTAACATTTTCCAACAATTGCTTACTATTGTCTTTTGTTTATCTTGCAATTAGTGTACCTATGATGGAAAATGTTGCCAGTGACAAAAATAAATGTCTATCGTGATTGTTCTTGAAATGTTTATTATGCAAATGTATGGTATTTTTAGATAGCTGTATAGAGAAAAAAAGCACTAGCTGGTCGTGCCATAAAAAGTATAGATTGCCATTTAAAGAAAAGGCGATGACATTATAGCTAAAACATATGACAATCGAAAAAAAAATGAAACACGCCAAATTGTGGAAAATAACTTGATAGGAAACTTTTGTTAGAAACTTTTTTTCGTAAAGTTATTATTTAAGGCTGGAGCATCGATGCTCGTTACTTTTTATTCGCCCTGTTTAAAAGTTACGCAAAGGGTAATTGCCCGAACAGTGTTTTTCAAAAGTCTGCAATTACCGTAAGCTGGTTAGGAGAACAATACAGTGTTTTGCAGAAGTACGGAGGAATACGACAATAGCGATTTCGACAAAATGTTCTACATAAAGGTTTCAATATGTTGTGGATACGATTAAGCTATGTCCGGTTGAGACGGAAATGATGTCAGTTTTTATTTTAAGTGGAGTACCCTTTATATTTTACGTTATATCGGTCGAACTATTTTTTACGAGTATAGTGATATAACATTCGAGCCTTTATTTTTAGTAATTGTAAAGATATTTAACAATAATGTTTCGTAATGGTTATCTAGCAGTTCAAGAAAGCAAAAGAATGAGAGAAGCATAATCAGTTTTGTAATGTCAAATTTTGCTTGGTTTGTGTTGTGTTGTTCGATGAACAGGTCAAAGGCATGTATTCAGAACTTTTAGAAAATCAAATGGTTCCTTCGCTTTGTGGGAATCGACATTGGTTTTATTATATTTATTCATTTATCCCACTATGAGTTGCAGGGACTTCAACGAAGTTATTACATTTAAATAACTAATAAATCAGTTTTCCTAAATTTTTTAGAAAAGTTAATGTTGTTTGTTTTGGCCAACCATTCATTTCGATGAAATTGTTTTCGATAAATAATAACAGATAATTAGAAATAGTTATTGATTTATCAATCTATTGTTTCGTGGAAAACTTACAGTTCAGAATGATTTTGCACAAATATTAATGTTTATTTGGAATGATACTAAGAAAACGTATATCTGATTTATAATGTAGTAAAGATTTGTAAAAGACCTACTTGATAGTTATTTTAAAATAAATCGTACGTTCGGCGTTTCAGTTTATATTAGAAGCGAATATACAGGGTGCTCCAAATTCCATGCATAACAGAACAATCTCGCGTATTTGAAGGGTACGAATTACGAGTTCAGTTGGAGACCAATTGTGTATTTAGGTGCTGAGCAATAAACCGGAAAGAAAATATCGCTAGTTTCTTTTGTTCTGGAGTCATCAAAAATATACTGAAACTTGTAATTTTCATTATGTGCGTGTACTTACTTTATTTAAACAATTTCTTGAATCTGAACACTTTTTCTGCGTGTTTTGTCTCAATCCTCACATAATAATAGTAAAATGTAATGCAATTATAACAACCGTACAAAACGATCATCGAGGTCATTCTTGACCTTACATTAATATCGGTCCAGTACAACTCGCCGCGGTCGAGTGGACGTGTCCGAGTAAGCGCAGCAGAGCCTGCGCGAAGCCCGGCTCACCGCGGTCCGTCTCACCGCGGTCCGACTCGCCGCGAGGTATTGTAATTCTACAAACTTATATATTATATTTTTATAAACAAGGCGTATTTAAATAATTTTAAAAAACCCGCTTTAACTAAACCTTAAGTTACTTTTAAAATGGGAATTACAGGATTATTACGATTATTTAAAATATAATTTTTAGAATTTGTTGAGTGTAAGATAAATTTGAATTTACCAAAAATATTTTCAGAGGCTTTAATATGTAGGTAACTAACAGTAATCCGCTTTACCTGCTTTAAAGTCATAGAAATCGTTATCGCCTTTGTGTAACAAATGGCCAGCATTCTAATTAGGCGGTTATGATATAATGTTCTTTCACTAAATCTTATTTTGCTTTTGGAATGAAAATGTCATCATTTTTGATCAGATTAGAAATTGCCAAATGAGTTCCATTATTTCGCTACCCCTACTTACAGAACGCAAAGAAAAATCTTTGCTTAATCAGCAGTTCATACAATTTTTCTTACGCTGGTTTCATATTATGTTAACGCATGTTTGACCCTTCACGTTAGAGATTTGAATGAAATTGATGGATATGTTGCGATACAAATTCAGGAGTTGCAAATATGAACGGTTTTGAAGTTAAAGTCTATCAAATTATTAGCGCTGTCTTCTGTCAAATGTGCATATCTTATGTATGTGTTTGCTACAAAATATCTAAAAAATGAACTAGACATTAAAGTATATTAAATATGCTTTCATTTATTGTATAACTTGCACAAGTTGTTTTTATCACGTTTAAATAAAACACACATATACATATTCAAAAGCTTGCGTGTGTAGACTATCAGCTTTGAGGATTGTAGAATAAGAAGTATAAGAAAATTTTTGGCAAACGCGATAAATAAGATATCATTGCTTTATTATATTAGGAGCTATCATGGTGTGTGATTCAAATATAAAGTTATTCAAAAGAAAATTACGTTTTTAAATTGCTATACATTTTTAAACATCGGAAAAACAACTGAAACACATTTGTATTCGTAAAGCAATGGGGTTCATAACATTGGTTTAAATGTTGAATATGTTCGCCATTTTGTTCTTCAACAACCAAGAATCTTTTCTCAGTGATTTGAAAAGCATTTTCCAGTAGATCTAGTTAAATATCTTCAATTTGCTGTGAAATCGAATTTTTCAGTTTTTTGATGGTCGAAGGAGTATTTAGGAGAACACCTGCTGTTACATAGCCCCAGAACCAAAAGTCAGCTAGATTGAGATCAGGTGAACGTGGAATTATGTCCGACAGATTTATTGGACATTTCTTCTTGCCAAATCGTTCAAAATTTTTTACAGTATTGTAATACTTTCAAAATGCTGTACCGATATTAATTGTAGTTAAGCAGAGAACGATACATAAACTGTAGACTAAATGATTTGTCTGGACTCTTGGAAGATGAGTCCTTAGGGCACAGGCAAATCATGTATTTTATACACGATGGTGCCCCTCGTCATTGTACCAGAGAAGACATTTAAGTAATGTTTCCAAGGGGTGTTAGGTAGGACAAGGACGACCTAACACTTGGATTTCAAGTGCCAGCGCTCCCATAGAATTTCACTACTGGGATCATCTGAAAAGCATGGTTTATTCGGAGAAATACAATAATGTAATCGGATAAGAAATATTGCAGGAATATTCGAAAGAGTCTGTAATTCATGGATACGACGGGGAAATATGTTTCGAAATGAATGGGGGCAATATGGACCATCTATTGTGAAGGTTTAACAAACAATTAATTAAATTAATAAAAACTTCAAGAACAACCTTTATTATTTTTAGACAATCAAATTTTTTTAAAGATAGATAGATCTACAAATAGGAAGCGTTAGTTTGTTTTTGCTTAATGTATTCATTCTTCCAATTATTTGATCAAAATAAATTCCTCCCCTAGGAAAACTACCCTTATGAGTCGCGAATGATTTTATTTTATCATCATTACATTGCATTTAAAAATTGACGTGGTTATACTAAATTTTAACAGAAATGCCCATTCGTTGTAGTATTTATTAAATAAAACAGAATTATTGTGATATAATAAGTTTTTTCTTGTCATGTGCACTAAAACTTTTCAGTTAAAATATCTGGAAGAAGGTTGGGTCTGCCGGTATCGTTATTACCTAAAATTATTCAATCTTTTCAAATATTGGATTATCACTTTAAAACCATTAAATATAAATTAGATCTCATGAAAATCACCCACCATCTGCGTCAAAGCTAATCTTTATGGGTCGTATACCAATTTGATTCAAATACCATCTAATTCTACGTACGATCTAACATAAGAGTGCAAAGTTTCATCAAAATTGCATTTTTTTAGTAGCAATGGTGAAACGGAAACAGTTTTTTTTTACTTACCCTTTAAAGGGTCGTAGCTCCCTTATAACGCATTTTCGAGAGTATGTGTATAGAAACTAAGTTTCTTGTATCGACGAGTCCTACTAGTCGTAGAAGTTCGTTACACTATTTTTTTTCACCCAGTATATTAGAAAGAAATTTAAATGGTATAATGCAATATTGACTTGTAAATAGTTTTTCTTTTTATCTAGTAATTTACGTTCTGTTGTTCCTTTAAACTGGAAGTTATGAGCGAATATTTTTAAATTAGAGTTTTCTTTCACTTATAGCCAACTACATTATTTTTTTTTATAATTAAATATGGCCTTCATAACCATAACCACCGATAAACCTAATGATGATTTTGTAAAGTCACCCAATCAAATTTTAGGATAATGATGATATTATAGAAGTACACTATTATTTAATTTTAGGCGATTTTTCTCATCAAATAAACAAGATCACTGTGTTATCTAAAGCATCCTTTACACATAAATTTTAAAATTTTTAAAATTTTCATTTAAAATTTGGTTTAGGTGTGTTTAAAGCAAGAGTGGGGACCGCGGTAGAGTGATGGCCGTAGCGCTTGGCTTCGGAGTTATTGTACAAAAGTCGCTCAGGTTCGAATCCTGAGCACTGCACTTTCCCAGGGTGTTTGTGGTGTCTGGGGCATAGGGTTTTTCAAGGGTGGGGCATGTTAGACCTGTGAATAGCACGAAATGTGCTGAGCCGGGGTAAGCTGGGTGGGATGGGAATCTTGGAGTTGCCTTTGGCAACTCCACGATTCTTAAAAAAAAAAGCAAGAGTATATAACATTAGTATTTGACTTGTGATTAGCAAGACTAACAGAATATACAGAATATAAATCATTACAATACACTTTGTAAATAAAATAATAAAAGCAAAGTAGGTATTAAACATTCGTACAAGACTTAAAAATTAATTCTATTTGAACTAATCTGAGCATTTATCTAAATTTTTACGTTATTACGTTCATTTGTAGTGATGTCGCGGAGTCCGAATGGTGTGCTGTTTTTCTCAGTATTTTCTAAGCAGTAATAGATTTGTAATTTAAGTAGCTAAACTTAAATATAATACTGCCGAGGTTTAGTACACTAACTGTATGAATAATTTTTGAAGGTTAAAACTGCAGGTGCAGTAACTTGTAATTTACTCGCAGTTTTCAATTGTACAGACCACGAACCGTGTAAGTTAGCATGCCGGGGGAATTTAGCCACCAATTTGCACCAGCACATTCAAAAAATGACCTCAACGAAGTTTCAAGTTTCAACGGACTAGAAAAATTTTGCAGCGTCCCATTTGGATCTAAATTAAAATAAAGCACGCCATACGAGGGCGTACTCTTTAGATTATGTCCTTCAATTAACAATTATGAAATAATACCTTTATTTCAACTGTCTGCCCTTATCCATTGAACGAATCTGTGTAACCAAATCACAATTACAACCGCTTTTTAAGTCGAAATGTGACTTAAAACGAACGATAAAGTTCTACCAAAATAATTCAATAATTTAGGAAAATTTAAATTAGAATAATGAAGTAGTGTTTCAAGAGCAAGGCGACAAGTTTGGCTAACAAGCAACGTTATATCAGTATTACAATAAATTACAAGAGAGCTTCTAAACAGTACAAAACTCAACAATAACGTAAATATAGCTAAAGAATACCCGCTGTGCCAGAAAATAAGACTGTGAAGGATTACCTAATCTTACTATGGCACATAATTGGAGACGTAATGTGAACGATACCTAGAATACTGCAATTAAATTATTTTTAACTTGAAGTATTTTAAAATAATCGAAGCCCGGGGGGTTTATCACATTATCAATTATTTTGAGGCCATATATGTATAATGATTTGACAACTTTGTTTGAATGAAATTTTCACTGGTATTAGTAAACAGTGCCAAAATAATTTTGAACTTTGAAATCTTTTTTTTATCAACAATCATCTTACCCATTGTTATATCCAGTACTTTTAAAATAAAGTTTGACGTTTTCGATAAATATGAACTATAAATACATGGGATCTGATGAGTTAGTCGTCAGTAAGTTATTACTATTACTATGAAGACATTCGTAATTGCTTTAGTAGCTCTTGTAGCTTATGCTGCAGGTAAGAATTTTAAAGATTATAAATTATTTCAATTGTTACTTACATTAAAAATCACAAAGAGCATTACCGTTTGCGAAATATATTGGATCCGCTCTTTTGAATTTAGAATACTTAATTTAAGTATTTTATGCTAATTGTGTGATAAATACTTATAAAAAAGTTATGCACAATTGTAGCTTTTGCTTGATTTATTTATAATGGTGTAATTTTATTTAGTACTAATACTACTTTAGTACTTAAACGATATATTATAACAAGCATATCGTTTTAGCTGTGCCAGCTCCCACGTCTGCGCACATAGACATATATCGTAACATAATCGAGGCTCCATCAGCACGTGTTGTTGGAGGCGAGAATGCGGAAAGGCATCAGTTTCCTTACCAAGCATCACTTCGTTGGCGTTCGTCAGGATCATTCAGTCATATTTGTGGCGGGACCCTTATTACTGATCGATGGGTGCTCACAGCTGGACATTGCAAAGCGTATAACTACGGTGAATACCAAATAATCCTGGGTCAACTCGTACAAAACGAAAACAATGACGATGTTCAAGTATTTGAAGTAAAACAGTTCATTGTTCATCCTGGATATCCCGGGTAAGTTTTGTATGCTTCATTATCAACATATTTAATTTATATTCAAAAGAGTAACAACTAAAATTACAAATTATCCGTTCAATATATTTTTCATGATTAGTAATTGTCTGCCTTATTTTAGCGGTGGCGCTGTTGCTGCAAACGATATTGCTTTGATAGAACTTGACCGATCTGCAGAAATAACAGAAGCTGTACAAATAGCTAAAATAGGCGAAGAGGGCCATTGTGACTCAATTGAAGATGCACTACTTTCTGGATGGGGTCGAACAACTGCTTGGGGTGCCCTTCCTGCTAATCTACAATGGGCGAAGTTGCCACGTATATCAAACGAACGTAAGAATTCCTGTAATTAGTTACAATACTAGTAATAACTGAAATTGTATTTTAGAATGCCGACAAGATTTAGTAGCGATTTTGGGTCATGCTGGACCATTGGATGATTCTATGGTATGTATCGGATCAAATCCAGGATTGCAGCAAACTGCCTGCAACGGAGACAGCGGTGGTCCTTTGGTTTTGACATCCGTCCCAGCACTGGTTGGAGTAGTATCCTGGGGTATCTCGCCTTGTGGAACGAGTGGCGCACCTTCCGTTTTCACCAGAGTTTGCAGTCACTACGACTTTATTTTGGAACATATAGAGTCATAAGTATATAAACACAATAAACATATACAGTTTATGCGTTGGCTGATAGAGAAGCGTTCTACATATAATATTAATATGAATTATTTGCTGTTCATTATTTACTATACAATAACTACAAGAAACATAATTATTGTAAATTACTTTTATGTGGATAAACAAATTAAAAGATTTTAATAATCGAGTTATTATGAGTATTATTATAGTATGCATGTAGTATATACCGTGCTTCCCGAAAGTAACGGATAAATTCTACAAAATCGCTGAGAAAAATATTAAAAAGAAATGCTCGGACACGTCGATTTATATTTTTAAATTATCTCTTAGAGATTTAATTTTCAACCACCCACCCCGCAACCTTTAAGCGCTAGCAACTCCATCTATAAAAGTTCAAATAGCAAAGTACCCCTTCTGATTATTTAATTATACCTAATCTGATAGCTTTTTTATGTTGAATACAATAAAAAAGTTTTTCAATGTCGCTTGATAAATAACGGAGATATTTAAGAATTGGATTCAAATGAAAGTGCCAATATTCGAGCAGGCGTTGATGCAGCTCTAGCAATGAGTCGTAAAAACAATTGAAAATTGTTAATAATTGAATGTTGAACAAAATTTATTGACATTACTTAGTGGAGTGTATGTTACTTCTTTAACGATTAAAGAAATAAGATACCAAAAATGAGACTTACTGGAACCCAAAGAATCAAAGTTGTATTGACGATTGAGGTTGGAGATAGAAGTCGGACTTATGAAAGAGTCCGTATTTTATTCAATGAAACTCACCCAAACCGTCCTCCAATATTGGAATCAATGGTAAGTCGAATTGAGAATAAATTTCGCGATTTTAGACATGCAGGAGATAAGCCTTAGACCCGACCGTCCATTCGCTTTAGATGGCGGAAGACAAAGCCTTGTTAATGGTGCAGGAAAATTCACATTGAACCCTCGTGGAAGTCGCTTCACATTTTAATATGTAAAAAAATGCAGTAATCAGCCTTCTTCATAAGTTAAAATTTCACTCTTAGAAAGTGCAATTGGTGCAGGAACTGTGATAATTTTGATCGACGAGCACTGTTTAATGAGATAGTGATGGACCTCTCCAATGCATATCTTGAATTTATTAGAAATATTGTCTTTTCTGGCGAGGCAACATTTTACTTGAATGGTACCATCAATAAGAACAATTGCCGTTACTAGGCGGTGGAAGATCCGCATTGGATGATGAAGGCGAATACACGATTGGAGATATTCTGTATTCGCCTTCATCATCCAATGCTGAAGGTTAACGTGTGGCTGGGATAGTGGGTAATCGAATTATTGGAACGTACTTCTTTGCTGGTTGGTGAACAATACCTGGACTTCCCCCAGTTTGAATGAATTCCAGCCTTAGCGGTACTGTTTCCTAATGCAGAAGATCTTGATTCACCCAATCCCAGAATATGGTTACAGCAGGAGCCTCCTCATTATGCACGTTCAGTCCGGGAATATCCCGAGCAAATATTTCCTAATCGGTGGATTCGTAGACGAGGACCTATTGAATGGCCGGCAAGATCTCCGGGTTTAACCCCATTGGATTATTTTTTCTGGTGTTATTTAAAATCTAAAATTTATTTTAATAGACCTGAAAGTACTGAGGCGTTAAAGGAGAGAATTCGGCAAGAAATCCGCTCAATCACTCCGGAAATGTTAGACACTATTTAACAAGCGTATGTCTTTAGATTAGGGTATTGCCTCGCCGTTAACGGACAGCAATTTGAACATTTAATTTAATTTACAATTTTACATTGTTTTGCTATTTTTCAAATATTTTTTTAATTTTGATGAATTGTATTTTAATTTCTCAAAATCCATCGCAATTCTTACAGCACGTACTGTGAATGACAAACTTCAATTGTTTTTATCACTCATTTGCTAGAACCGTATCAACGCCTGATCGAATATTGGCACTTTTATTTGAATATATTTTGGTAAATATCTTCGTTATTTATCAACCGATTTCGAAAAACTTTTTTTATTGTATTCGACATAGAAAAGCTATCATTTGAGGTATAATTATTATCAGATATCAGAAATAATCAGAAAGGGTACTTTGCTATTTGAATTTTTAAAGTTAGAGTTGCTAGCGCTTAGGGGTTGAGGGGTGGGGGTTGAAAATTACATCTCTAAATAATAATTTAAAAATAAAAATCGACTTGCCCGATCATTTTTTTTAAATATTTGTATCAACGATTTTATAGAATTTGTCCGTTACTTTCGGGAAGCACTGTATGTGTATAATAACTCCATGGTCTTAATTTACGGACGTTAATTTATGTCACACTATATTTGGTTCAAACTTACAACCACTGCACATTAGAGATACAGTAATAAAGCATGTGAGCAAGGAAAATAGACATTATCTACCTGTAAATAAAAAAAACCACAAGTAAGTTATATATTTAAAAAAATAATAGGTTTATTAAAAATAAAAAGATTTAAATTTTAACATAATTCTGCGTTTTGAGACGATAAGCATTTTGATCCATTTCTGCAAAGAGAAAAGACAAAGGCAAAGCAAACAGACATGCATTTGAAATTTGCAAAAGGATCATAAGAACTCAGATAATAATAATTTCGTTTGTTTTTCTCGTAACAAAATTTAATGAAACTTTTGAGAGCTGTATTTGAAGTATACTTAGAAATAATTGTTTCTACCAAAATCTTAGCTTCATTTGCAATATGTAACTTGCCTTGCTTAGATTTGTTTAAATAGTAATATTCCAAATTTATACGATGTCACTGTCAGGTTAGGATTTTGAGTAATTATAGGTCTGAATATAACTTAGTATCACAGTTGACCATTAATTTCAGGGATAAAGATGTTGAAAAAATGTCTGTTCTTCTCTTATTGCGTTTGTGCTATGTCCTGCCATTTATATTTTGCCCAGTTGATGTTTTTCAAGCCAGTTGTCAGACCAACTGATTTGTGGCCTACTAGGTGACAGTATTGTGTTATATTTTGGATTATTGTCCTGTTTGCAGGTTTGTTATTAAAGTCTGTGGGTCTTACAATGGACGTCTTTGTTCAGACTTGGAATATTTTGGGCAGCAGGGGTGATGCTACCCTATTACTATTTGTAGAGAAAATTTGCAATTCGTAATTTTTTTAAAACAGTAAGTGCATACTGCTTTCTTTCGCAGTAATTCATCATTATTTCTATTACTGTTTTCAACTGGAGGATTGCAAAATTTCCTCACTTCTTCTGGTATCGATTGCTAATCTAACTTCTTAGATATGTTTTCTAATAGACTTATTAATTATAGTTACTTTTGTAAACATGTCAGGACAATTTGAAATATAGAAAACCCAATATAGTCAATTTATACAAGGTAAAATGGCAAGTCTCTAGAAACTATGTGTGTGTGTGAAATCTACACCGTAATGTACATGATAACGATGATGACACCTTATTATGTTGTAGCTTTGGCAGATAAAACATTCATACCTGAAGACTATGATTAGCTAAATGTCAAACACAAGGGAATTACAGTACCTTATAAATCAGAGTAGTAGTCCTATTTTATTCATTCATCAACATCATGTATACTACAAATGTTTGTTTATCTAGCAAATAAATGAGATACCATTAAATACATTCCCTTAAAATGATCTTTCTTTCAAAACTTACTACTAGTGCGCCGGAAGAAATATTATAAAAGTACGAATCGCCTACAGTTCATCTCACGTAGCTTTGCTGGTAAAAGATTACAATTTACACGAAGGCGAAATTTGATCCCCTCGGTCATAATACCCATCATACCGGTGGTTCTCAAACATTTATTAGTTCAGACATAATAGTAAAAGTTTATTCTTTTCTGTTATATGTATTATAACCCAAATTATATTGGTGCTACAACTAACTGGTACTAATTGTCATAGCTCAATTAAAAGAAAGAAATTTTATAGGGAAGTGAATACCATCAACAACTTTTTTTTGGAATACAGAAAAAGAAATTAAATTATAAGCACTAATTTTTGTCAGATTAGGTATTAATGCTATTGGCATTTTAAAATAGAACTTAAGTGTGTTGATATTTCTGAAAACATCTCATTAGTGGATAATAGGAATAGGAAATAGGCAAATAAGCAAATACTTAAATAGTTATTAAACGGGTGGTCTATAAGTAATAGTGAAAGTAGTGGAATATACATATATCCATTTAGCTCAGTTTACTGTAGTGTGCGGAAAGGAGTGCTTTATTTTTTTTATTCACGTCTAAAGTACCTGGAAAAGTGTTGACTTCACAAGCTTTAAAATTGATGATCAATTTGCTAGAATATTCTCAAAGTTAAAAAGACAATGGGAGTCCCCTAATACCTACAACTGCCGTGCAAAGGGTAGAGTAGATATATTTTATACTGTTTTAAGATTTTTCAACAGCTGTTGAAACCATATTTTAATTTTATTAGAGAGTTGCTGATGCTTTACAAATTAGTGAAAAAACAGTTAGATCAATTATACGGAGGCACGAAGGGGATCCCCTATTAAGGACTCCAAATAAAGAACGCAACCGTAAGAAACCCCTAACGAGGGATCTAGATGAAATTATAAAAATGGAAGTTAGAGATATTATTTATGACATGTACTGTAAACGGTAGCATGTTACTTCAGACACATTTAATATCCAACTCAAAGAACATGCCATACTTGAAATATCTAGAGCAAGGTTAGGTAAATTATTGGAGATTACGCTTTCGAGCAGTTTCGATATGGTTGGTAATAAGCTTATGGGGCGGTAAGAGCTACAGTTTGACTTGTTCTTACCTGGCTTGTGAAACATTAATATATGGGCATGTTTCCAGTTGTTTGGAAAGTATCCTTTTCTTAAGCAAGCATTGAATAGGATGGCTAGGAAAGCTATGGCTTTTTTGTTAGGTTTCTAAGTATTATGTGATGTGGGTTTATTAAAGTCGATTGGTAATGGATAATGAGTTTCAATGCATGTGGTTGTGTTTTGTGCACGCCGTCTGTTTTTTTCTGATATTGGACGTTTTGTAATTAGGTTGCTGTTGTCTTCGTCTGAGCTATATGTGGCATTAGGTGTTGTTAGTGATGGAATTATTTCGGTTTCTCGAATAATATTTTTCGTTACATTCCCTAGGTTTGCGATGTTCAGTTCAATGTTTTCTAAATTCTTTTGCTAGATGTGAATTCTGTATTTGTCTATTTTCCGCTTTATTTGGTGGGTTAAGTTGTTTAGCTGATGTTTTAGGATTGGATCTTTATTCCTTTGCCATTGCCTCCATGTTCTGCCTTTTTGTTTAGTTAGTTCAATGTACATGTACATTGGCGGAATGTTCGGGTTTTTCGTTCTAATGTGCTTGTACGGTTTCGTTGCTGATTGCACTGACTCATTAATTGTTTCTACAAATGCTACTATGTGCAGGTCTATTTCTTGGGTGTTTATTATTTGATCTGGGTTAGTTAGGTGAGTATCTAGATTTCCTTGAAATTGGTCTCAACTTACATATGCCTTTATCACCCTTGCATTTTTTGTCTGGGTATTGGTGTAGTAGTGAATGCTATTATCACCGGTAGGTGGTCTGAGTTTAGTTCCGAAATTACCGTTTGCTGGACGGGTATGTGAAAGTTCCTTGCTAGCATTATATCCAGTACGTCGGGCTGGTGATCGTCTCTATAGGGGTAGAATGTATACTCACTTGGGGGAATTATTTGGATTTGATGCTTTCCTGCGCTACGTTGTTGAGTTTTTGCCACATGTATTGTTAGCTCGACATCCCCATAAGGAGCATTTACTGTTGTAGTCGCCAAGTGCAAGTGTTGGTGTCATCGTGTTGAACAGCTGTTGTTTGTCATTTTCTGTTATTGGCTTATTGGGTTGTTTATGTACTGTGGTTATTTTTAGTGGGTTATGGTTTGTGTGTACATCTATAGCGATTGCTTCTAGATTGTTGGCTGGTTAATTTATTGGTGCCGTGCTCTGTATGTGTTGTTTTATAATTATTGCTACGCCTCCTTAAGCTGCGCCTATTGTTCTATCTTTGCGGAATGTGCGATAGCTTCTGATTTTAAATATTTCCCCTTCCGACAAGGGGGTTTCAGTTATACAGGCCATATCAATATTGTATATTGCCAGGAATGAAATAAAAATTGATCTTTGCGGTTTTATGCCGTTGTCGTTCCAGTTAAGGATTGTTAGCTTATTGATTGTTTGTCGTGAATTGCCCATTGAGAATATTTGGAAGTATCTGCGGTAATATAAATGATTTAATGTGGGGAATGAAGGAGGTAATTAATTCTTGTTGGGGGAGCTTTAAGTAATTAAAGCTTCCCTCCTCGGAATAAAAATATCCACTTGTAGTGGCAAGATAATAGTTTATTTATTCGTGAGAATACAAAAATTATATATATATAGTTTAGGAGTACAAACGTACAGAACAGAATATACTTTGCAACACACTAGTAAAAGTCAAAACACATTTGAC
>JABXWE010029774.1:0-12957 GCA_014611495.1 Limonius californicus
TTATTTTTGTATTTTTTAATTCTCTTTCAGAAAATAAAAAATAAAATTTTAAAACGTTCTACTAATAACAAAGTTAGAGCCAAAATAAAATTTCAGTGTTAGGTTAAGTGCCTCTTGCGGTCAAGTCTGGTTAATGAGAATAATTCTGTGACTGTACTACATCATGATAGGTATGTGTACCAAATTTCAAAGAAATATCTTTAGATTTGTGGAAATTACACTAAAAAGAAAAAATAAAAAATTGAACTTTAAGGCCCTATAACTTCTTAAGGAAGGACTTTCTGCCTAAGGTATATTAGGTTTAATCGGTTTATTTTAACTTAAAGAATCTATCACTAAACGCTGGCCCATTCTTTCTGAGACACCCTGTATATTTATATATAGATTTCGATTTAGCTGTAGTCCTTACCTTTAGTTCGACTGAATCTACAAGGGCCCTTGAACTTTTGCCTTATAAAATACATATCATTAGATTAAGGCAGGCCGTAAACTGATCCTCTATTTGTAAACATGATCCTATAATCTAATCTCTGTTCACGAGCTATGAAATTTTCTTCCGGTGGTCCCTTCTGATGACGTGAATAGTTATTTTATAGTCTCTCGGAACATTTAATTAAAGTGGGATCATATAAGGACACTACCAACATCATCACTAGACATTAGCAAGGTTGGTATTATCTCACTGACATTTCTTAAATCGCCGTCATGTTTAACTTTTCATGATTAATAAAGTTTAATCCTAAGGAAACTTGGCTGACATTACTCTCATGGTCCCAAGTTTAAGATGGTTTACATATAAGGGATGATCTTGTTATAAGCTCATTAGTTATGAAAGCCTCGTCTACGTTATTTAAAAATCTCGAAGAAAGGAGCACGTCCCGTCTTAACTTTTAAATCTCCTTCTGTTTAGTTAGGCCCTTGTATAATACCGATCCTACAACGTAGTTTATATCACAAACTCATTAAAGTGTAGCAACCTCATAAATCATTCACCATCATCGCTCTTCATAACTTTGGACGAGCAGTATCCGGATACACCAGGGTTCGGTTAAATTATAGGCATATTGTCCTCCAGATCCCTTTGATCCTCCAGTAAATCAACTTTTGGTATTCGTTAGCTGAGGAAGCGTTTTACCTTGCACGTGTTTTTTAACTTATTTGAAATCTCGGTTTACGAGCGCTCTTTAATTTGGTAGTTTAGAATTTTAGGGCGAGCTTCCGAAAGCGAAATTTGCGTATTTAGCGGATGTCGGAAGTCGACTAAAAATGCTAAAATTCGTAAGCATAACGGATGCCGCGAAAATACTTAAAAATCCCTCGACATCGCGGGTGGAATTTTTTATTATATTTTGTCTTTATACTGTGAGGAAAAAGTATCAACGAGAGTCTAAATTGAGTCGAGAAGCGAATGTTGGGACAAGCCACAAATCACATCCTGCTGTGGACATATCCTTATATAAATAAGTCCAATTTTTAAACTGTAAAAAATATACACTGTATATATTTATTTTACAAAAAAAGGGTTGAATTATGGGGTCATTTTTCACATGGGATGGCTCAAGGCATTTCGTTTTCATTAAATCAAACAATATTTTATAAACCTTACCGTTGGACGACTGTGGAAGACGGGCAAGACAAATTCTAGTACTTTAGACTCCGTTGTGAATACATTTGGCGAGTTGAAGATCACATTTATAAAAGTCTTCGTTTGCGTCAAAGTTCCATCCCATTTAGATAGCGCATATCGGCGCTCAACGCTTAGATATGACGCAATTAATAACGCTCTAAAGTTCTCTCTCTCTCTCTGTATTTTCTAAACGTTTTCCATTTGATACAAAATTGCGCAGCCATTCCCCGACAATTTATTGTAACTTGACTCTTCTAGCAATTACTCGAGGTCGAGAATTCCTCTCAAGGACGCGTTTTACTGCTTGTTGTGAAGCTCGGTTTCTAACTGAAAATCACTTTCAGTACATTGAACGGATACGAATTTTAATTACATTACTTTCAAGGTCTACATATAAATGCTTTAATTTTCATTCTTCTTGAACTCTTTTAAGGTAGTTAAAATTTAGTTGTTTACATACTTCTTAAAGCCCTTGGTTTTTGTTGTCAGCCATGTTTGCGTAATCATTGAAAGAAATTTTTAATAGGCATATCTAACTTTTGTACGGCAATTGAAAGAGTACCTAGAAATTATTTTGTTTATAAAGAACTTCAAAAAATTCCGTTTCGAAATTAAATAAAATTAGCAAACTCATCACCACATTCAATTTCTCGCCTGATTAACAATATCACGCAAATGTTGATATTTGCTTAATTTTAGGGAAGTTTCAGAATATAAGTTAGATAGAAGTTGTAGGAATTGAAATATTGTTATGGTTAGGTGCATACATAATCCTGTCCTCTTGTACCCGTAGGTGTCGAGGTTTGGTTGGTTCTTAATTCATGTTTGTTCTTTGATGAAGTTGCTCCAAGTTTCCTTATTCATAACCACGTTCTGCCTATAATATCTCTTCTACACTGTCGTTCCATATCCGCCTTGGTCCCCCTTTTCGATTTTTGCCTACTGTTCCTGCCTCCCAAATGTTCTTTACTTGTCTGCTTTCGTTCATCCTTATCACGTGTCCCAACCACCTCAGTTTGTGTTCCTCTAGTTTCCCACGAAGGGATTTTACTTGTAGTACCTCCCTAATACTCTTATTTCTTATTTTATATATTCTCCTGATATCCAAGAATTTTCTTAGAGTTTTCTTTTCTGAGGTTTGAAGCCGTTTTTTCCTGTTTCTCAGTTATGGATATGGTTAGTTATATAGTGGAAACTTGAACTCAGCGCAAAGCATTTCATCTATTGTGGCGTATTCACTTGTAGTATAGGAGTTGAAATTTTTCACTGACGCATTCCATATACTCGACACTGCCGCCAACTTATTTTCAGCTTTTTATTGTTGTCTTGTGTTAATATCACCGAACATTTTCTACTCATTTATGCATAAAAAACCGGTGGTTCATAACTAGGATTCCATAGATCATCAAGTGACAAATATGGAGATATAAAAACTTCCATTATAAATAGTAAGCCAGGTAATACATACACCTTATCAGTCTTTATTTTTGTAAAATATCAAATTTTCGCTATTCTCAAATTTACTTTAAATTCTGATATTAGTACGCTGAACAATATTCACCATATTATTATCAATAAATAACGAAAAGGCATCTTGAGGTAATTTCAAGTTTCTTGGGAATGCTTTAGCACACGGAAAATATATCACTATACATTTCTTTGCTTTGGTAGGTTACAACTCCATTTTGTGGATTTGTATTTTTCAACAAAATATGTTTTACACGCTGGAATTTTCCCTTGCGCTTCTTCATCATCATCACCTTCAAGTTCGGATTCAGAATATATTCAGTGGTGCTTTCGTTCTCACTTAGATAGTCTCGTAGAGGCCCTGGTGGATAAATTGTCGTCTTCTAAGAGAAACACAAGTTGTTCGTCCATTAAACTTTTATTCATTTTGTTTTTCTACATACTATAACACTGAAGTCATATTAATCACAAAAGCAGAAATATAATGAGTTTCTGCATACAAACATGTGCTTTATACTATAGCCTCTGAAATTTTGTAAATCCCCTCTATCCCGCACATTTACCAAAATCTTGTTAACTAAAATGGGTAAATTCCCTAGCACAACGTTGTTAACAATCAGCAAATGTTGAAGGAAATACTGTCTTTACAGTTAAAAGTCAATACTGACAGTTATAATATGAAAAATAAACCAACCAAAAAATTGTTGTATAACATAAAATACACGCGACTCCAACAATTTTTGAATGTAAGTATATTTAGTGCAAACAACAATAAAACCGCTTTGATGAGGGTATCTTGTAGATAAACATGTGGAATGAGAATCGCTATACGGAAATGGAGCTGGAATATATTACTAGCATTTTATAGTAAAGAAATCAACAACTGGGTTTAAATAGAACTCACGATGGACTCGAAAATTTAAATGGTGTTAAAACAAAAGGAATTATCTTATGGGCAATGACGTGGAAGTTAATAGTCAGCAGAGCGCATTAATAAAGGGTTAATCATTTGATTCAAATATTATCGCCAAACTGCCCGTCAACCATGTGAAGGGGTGACACCCCGGTGGATTACATTACAGTACTTAAGAGCAGTAAGAAATTGATTAGTCCTTTGTTTTGTTTCGTGTTTCCATATGTGGCTTCGTATAGTTACGAGCCCCGTCTGTATTGGCGCATTGAAAATTGTTGTGTATTAGCTGAAGCTTAAAAATACTGAATATGTAATTTGCATATTTTACTTGCCAAGTTAAACATATTGCGGATAACTTAAGCTAAAATGTTTATAATTCATGAAACTTTTTAGAGACAAAATTCTTCAATGATGAAGATCTTTTTTCAGGCCTTCCCGATTTTTACCAAATTGCACAATTGCACAATACATATATATATATATATATATATATATATATATAATATCTGTTTATATATATACATATATTTAATTATTCGTACCATTAGAAACATTAGAACTGTACACACAGTTACTTTATTCTCACAAAATTTTAATTGCACGGATATTTTAATACATAGAATCTAATATGAAATTCCAGATGCATATAATTTGGATTTTTGAGTAGCAGGACTTTAAACTTTTCTAACACCGTTAGGCCATATGAGGTGTCTTAATATCTTACAGTATTTAAATAAGTGGGCTTTAAAGTCAGATATCCCACGAATCTTAAGGGCTCTAAATTTGCAGGTAGAAGGTTCTATAAAGCATGCTTCTAGTACTTCGTGACATACAGAGCAATGCACCGATAAACACATTTTGGAAAACTTTTTTTTGAGTTGTCGGAGATCCAAAGTTTGGACTCCAAACGCGTTATTCTATCTATGTCTCCAATTTCCACATCGACCATTTTTAGATCACAAAACATTATAAAAAGCAAAAAGAAACGAGTTCTGCATACGCGTGGATCTTTTTACACAGAATTACCCGCTGTGGAACAAATTAAAAATTAGTACGCCGCCAGATGAAGCTTTATTTGAAATACAGCTTCCCGAAATTTAATTACAAACATCCGTTGTTTAGATTTAAGGGCAAGCGTTCGCTCAATATTTGAAGGAATTGATAAAATAAGACTCATTATAATATAACTTTTCAAGGTTTAATGTATTTTAAACAAAACGAAACGGTCAGTAGGAGATAATCCAATATCCAATTATTTAACCCTATAAATATCATAAACTTCATGTCCCGCAAAGAATGGGTGTTTGAACGTTTACTTTTTTCAGATTGTGTAGGCTGCCATGAGTATCTTTCTTATTATTAAAGACACACATTTATTTAAATACTTGATGATTTGAGTGCTGATTTATTATAAGTTTTTGAAAAAACTTAAACAAAATGCTACGTAACCAAGTCTTCATCTTCGAGTGCTTTATCTCTTGATGATAATAATGATGATTTCTACAGGTCGGAGCAAGCTCCTGCACTTAGGCCACCAGGGCCCATTGCGCTCCCTAGGGGTCACAAGACTTCATTCCCTGAACAGGTCCATCGGTTTGGCGAAGGACAGAATCCTGTTCAAAGGTGTGTCTTGAATGTCTCCTGGTTCAAGAAAGGGGGAGCCAAGGTGTTTGCGTCTTAAGGCCGCTAATGCCTTGCATTTGCAGAGGACATGCTCAGAGGTTTCCTCTTGCTCTTGACATTTCCTACACTGGTTGTTTAACACAATCCCTATAGTGTGGAGATGAATGTTCAGGTGTCCGTGGCCTGTAAGGAGGCCCATTATTATCCTGATTTGTCTTCTGCTTAGGTTCAGAATATAGTCTACCGATTTAGGCGTAGGGCTCTTGATGAAGGCTCTAGCCTGTCTGGGTGTGAGTCTGGAGGTCCAAGAGTGCTTTATCTCTTACGAGACGCAGCGATCTTCGTTCCTATTCCTGTGTTGCGCGTTTAAAGTACCACAGAGTACCTACAGCTTACCATGGTCTCAGAACCATTACGGGAATTACGGGATGTGTAAAAACTTCTACTCCATAGGGTGAATACCTAGCTGGTTTGCCATTGACTTGCGAGAGAAAACGGTCGTTAAAAATCCGATGTTCCGGTACGGGGAATTGAACCCAGGACCTTCAGCTTCGAAGTCTAACGCGCTAACCTTTAGCACACGGCCGCCGCTGTAAAAATCCAGTATGGCGTCCATTTAATATTAGGTTGCTACCCACATCTCGGAAACCGCCATCTTGAATTATACACTGCTCAAATAAATTAGGGGAACACTTTTTTGAGCGCCTATAAGTTTTCCAGCAAATGATGGAAGCAGGATTTTTTCTTGTTATATTATTCTCTAGACCTTTATTGACAAAATGCAAAAAAAATTACGGTGATTGATTCGCTCGTTTTCATCGTAGACGCCAAAATGTAAAGAAAGTCTCAAAACAAAGTGGTTTTTGACCACAAAACAACCATCCGAAACTCATCAAATTAGTCATTGGACACAGTAAAACCGTCAGTTTTAACTTTTTCAATGCTACTGAGTCCAACGTGCGTTATTTAAGTGAAATTGAATTCGCGAGAGCTGTTGCTTTGCTTGAAGATGGTAGATCTATGTGAATGTGATATGTAGCAAACCAGCTCCAATCGACTCCATTTGTTATCTGCAGAGCTTGGCGTAGGTACCAAGAAACGGGTAGATATTCCAGGAGAATTGGACAAGGCCGTGAAAGAAAAACTGCCCCTCGGGACGACCGGTATATTGTTATTTCTTGTCTTCGCCGACGAACTGCTACTGCTTGTGAGCTACAAAATCTACTCCGAAATGCCACCGGTGCGACAATTTCCAATCAGACAATTAGAAGACGACTCAAAGAAGTCAATGTGACTTCTCGCAGGCCTGTGCGAGCTCCTCGCTTGAGCAGGAATCACAAAGTTAGCCGGCTAAACTTTGCCCGTGAACATGTGCAACTGCAACTTCGACACTAGAGGTCTGTACTTTTTACAGACGAGTCGCGGTTTTGTCTAACTCTTTGTAATGGTTGTATGCGAGTGTAAAGACGTCCTGGAGAGCGATACGCTGTGGCTTGTGTAGAAGAAGTGGACCGATTCGGAGCTGGATCTGTCATGGTGTGGGGGGTATTTTATAGGCGGTCGCACATGCCTGGTTATCGGTCTCCAACCTCTCAACGCACAAATTTATGTTGAGACGATTCTTCAAGAGCATGTTGTGCCACTTGCGAACAATTTCGGCGATGGCTTCATCCTACAACAGGATAATTGTAGGGTTCATACCGCTAATTTAACAACAAACTTCCTCCAGGAACAAGAAATCCAAGTGATGCGGGGGCCAGCCATGAGTCCTTAAATGCCATCGAATACGTTTGGGATTTACTCGACAGGCGCATTAGGAAGCGTCCTGCTGCACCTCAGACTCTTCAGGGGTTAGCTGAGGCCTTTGTGGAAGAATGGCGAAATCTACCACAAGACATGTTAAGACGTCCTATTCGCAGCATGCCTCGACGTTGCCAGACTGTTATTGAAGCTAATGGAGGGCACACGCGCTACTAAAGCTTGATATTCGGACTTTAACAGAACTTCCATTACATTTTAAGTGATAAAACACATTTCGATTTTGGTAGTCTTCTCAATAGTTTGGTGTTGCTCAAGAAAACCGTTTAATAAGAGCATATTTATTGTTTCTATCTTGTTAAGTAATGTTGAAAGAACTGGTGAATGCTCGCGGTCTTAATCTTAATTAATTAAGTAAAACGCGTGCTGGAATTAGTTATTCGGTATATTTTTTATTTCAAGTTATTTGGTATATTTTTTACATATTTTTAACGTACAACCTTTTGTGATTGCAGTTGAATAGGTTCTTGTGGTTTTCTTAAAAATTATCTTATTCTAGGACTTATAGTAGGGGGTTAGTAAACACTGGTGATTGGTTAGTAGAATTGTTTCTTTGTCGGCAGTGCAGTGTCGGTGACGGATGCCCATCTGGTTACTGGGGTAATAAAATGTCATAATTTACAAGGGCGGTCACCACTTTGGTGAACCCAAATTGGAAATGAAACGCACGTGTTCAGACATGCCGCCGCCTGTTGACAAGTTCAAGACTTTCAATAACACTAAATTTCTAATAAACTTTAAATGAACTAAGTTCGTTTTTGGATTGATTGGTAATCATAACTAAATGTTTATTCTTCAATTGGAAGGGGACACAGTTTTGTTACTGAACGTTTCACAACACCATTGCTTGTTTTCACACTTACTACACGCACAATGTTGTCGGCGCCGGGGTGGAGTTCGATGATGCGAGCAAGTTGCCATCGAAGAGGTGATAGGTTGTCTTCCTTCAGCACAACCATGGTGTTGACGAGCAGGTTGCGGTTATGTGTGGTCCATTTGGTTCTTCCTTGTAGTTGGGACAGATATTCATTGGACCAGCGTTTCCAAAAATGCTGTCGCAGTTGCTGAATATGTTGCCATCGGGATAAGCTGTTTACTTTTAAATGTCGAATGTCAGGTTCTTCGTCTGACATTAGATTTTCTCCGATTAAAAAGTGACTTGGTGTCAATGCTGAGAGATCATTAGGATCATGGGATAATGGGGTGAGAGGTCGTGAATTAAGAATTGCTTCAATGCTTGTGAGAATGGTGTACATTTCCTCAAACGTTAATAATTCATTACCGACTACTCGTTTTAAATGATATTTTACTGATTTGATTCCGGATTCCCAGATACCTCCGTGATGCGGGGCTCTGGGGGGAATAAAATGGCAAGTAATATTTTGAGCACTTAATGGTTGGATTATCTGTGAATCAAATGTTTTGGAACTTAACATATTTTTTATTGCTTGCATTTCTTTATGTGCTCCAACGAAATTTGTAGCATTATCTGAATATATGTGAAGTACATGTCCACGTCTAGATGTAAAGCGTTTTAATGCGGCTAAAAATGTTTCGGTTGACAGATCGCTGACTAATTCGATATGTATTGCCTTTGTTGAAAAACAAATAAACAAAGCGATGTAACCCTTTGCCGTTCGTTTCCCTCTGCCACGACCTTCTTTTAATAAAATCGGACCGGCATAGTCAATTCCGCAGTTTATGAAAGGGCGTGACGGTTGTACCCTTTTTGCAGGTAAATCTCCCATAAAATAATGGTGAGGTTTCGGATTAACACGGAAACAAGTAATACATCTATGAATTACCTGCCGTATTATACTGCGACCGGAAATGGGCCAATATTTTTGTCGAACTGCATGTAACGTTGCAAGATTACCTGCATGCAGGTTTGTCAAATGTACATTATTAATGATTAACTTTGTTACGTGATGATTTGGAAGCAATATTGGGTATTTTTGATCATAAGATAAGGACGAATTTTTTAATCGACCTCCTACACGTATTAGACCTTGCTGGTCCAGAAATGGGTTTAATGAACCTATCGTGCACTTGATTTCGCCTTGCTCTTTGTTGCGTAAATTTTTAATTTCGCGGGCAAATGCAAAAATTTGAATGGTTTTTATAATAACCATCGTAGCGGTTTCTATCTCCTTACACGTTATGTGACCGGATATTTTATTGTTTGGATTTTTACAGTTTTGTATAAAACGTAGACAATACGCGATTACGAGTTGCAGTTTTGGAAATGACGAATATTTGTTAAAGACGGGATGTAACTCGAGCTTTATCGCAACATGTGATAACTTTCGCAACTCTGGGATTTCGGACGTATTTGATTCCACCTGTCTGTGTGTATATTTCGGCCACAATGTTTGGTTATTGCTTAACCACGACGGACCATTCCACCACAGCGTGGAAGTGATTACTTGAACCGGTGAAGCACCGCGGCTTATCAGGTCACTTGGATTGTGATCAGATTTAATATAGTGCCATTCGTTTATCTTGGTTAAAGAGTGTATTTCGGAAACACGATTAGCTACAAACGTTTTCCATCGGTATGGTTCATCCGCGAGCCAGGCAAGCACAATTTTCGAATCTGTCCAGAAATAATTTTGAGAGTTGGTCATTTTTAACGATTCGGTTACCTTTCGGTGTAAGTTAGCCAAAAGCACTGCACCGCACAATTCTAATCGAGGCATTGATACTGTTTTCAGCGGTGCTACTCGTGATTTTGAACAAATAAGTTTGGTTGATATATCGTCACCAATAGAGCGTAAATATATGCATGCTCCATACGCAACTTCCGAAGCATCACAGAAGCCATGAATTTCAAATGTTACGGTTTCATTTCTTGAGTTGATTACACGCCTAGGAATTTTTAATTGATTTAACATCGGCAATTCATTTAAAAAGCCCATCCAAATTGAATGTATTTCAGCTGGTACCGATTCATCCCAATTAGTTTTTAATTTCCATAGTCGCTGCATCACAATTTTTGAATTTACTATTACTGGACCAAGTAAGCCCAGTGGGTCAAATATTTGAGCTGTTTGAGACAATATTGACCGTTTGGTTATTTTTACATTTAAATTTGGAATGATTGTGGAGTATTTTAATGTGTCGGTGTTAAAGTTCCATAGCAGCCCGAGAGTTTTACAATCTGAATTGTCTGGATTTATTGCTAGGGTATTTCCAATTAACTGTGCGTTATTTTGTTGGTTTGTGGTTAATTCATTGCAATTTGATGCGAATTTGTGTAAGTGAAACCCTCCCCTTTGTAACACATGGGTCAGTTGTTCACGTTTCTCGAGCAACTCGGTTACTGTATTTGACCAGCAAATTAGATCATCTACGTAAAAATCGTTGTTCAATGCATCGTATGCTAGTGGATAGTTTGTCGCCTCATCTACTGCTAATTGTTGCAATGTCCGAATTGCTAAGTATGGTGCAGATGCGGTACCATACGTGACTGTATTTAAATTGTACTCTAACACCGGTTGTTGTGGATCTTTACGCCATAAAATAGTTTGATATTTTCTATCATCGGGGTGTACCCAAATTTGACGGTACATCTTGGCAATGTCAGCTGTTAGAACATATTGATATGTTCTAAACCGTAACAATAGCGAAACTAAATCGGACTGGATAGTGGGACCTACCATCAAATTGTCATTGAGGCTAGGGCCATTGACGGTTTTACAAGACCCGTCAAACACAACGCGGAGTTTTGTGCTAACACTTGATGGTTTTAACACCGCGTGATGCGGCAAATAATAGGAATTAATTTTATTCTCATTGTGCACGGACATGTGGTTTAATTGCAAATATTCTTCAATGAATGCGGTGTACTCTCTTTTCAGTTCAATGTTTTTTAACAATTTGCGTTCAAGCGAATAGAAACGGTTTAAAGCCAGTTCCCTTGATCTATTCAAGGGTTTTCCAGCCGGTTTAAATGGTAAGCGGACAATGTACCTCCCGTCGTGAGCTCTAACTGTTGTTTGTTTATAATGGGTTTCAATGTCCACGTGCTCCTTTGCTTGGGCTACCGACGTAATATTGTTATCAATTGTTTCAATTTCCCAAAATTTTGTCAACTGGGTTTCCAGGGACTCTAAATTTTCTGGTATTATGCTTGAATGATAATTAAATCTGATAATTGGATTACTGGGTGTAGGCATAGGGGTTGTACCACCAAGTACCCACCCTAAAAGGGTTTTGTGGCAATATAATTTGGAATTTTGAAGCTTAATTTGACCTATGCATAATAGCTGCCAAAATATTTCTGCCCCAATTAACAGGTCGATTGGGCCTGAACAATTGAATTTCGGATCTGCCAAATTTATATTTTTTTGTATCTGGAGGTGGTCGATATCGAAGCTGATTGTTGGTAAATCGGCTGTGATCTTGTTTATAACTAAACATGAAATAGTAGTATTGAAAGCATTGTGGATGGATTTGACATTAATGTCGGTGATTTTTGTAATATTATTAACGGACTGGTTTATACCGGCGACCGGTATCTTAACAGACCTTAAATTTAAGCCGAGCTTTCTACATGCATTCTCGGTAATAAAATTGGATTGCGAGCCTACGTCCAATAACGCGCGGCAATTGATAACGCTGTTTGGACCCTGGATTTGAACCAATGCTGTCGATAACAGCACGTGAGTGTTACTATTGTTATAGTGATAATTAAGCGTTTGAGTGGATGTCGTAGGTTGTGGGTCGCTTGTGTGTTTCGTTAAATGCAGTAAGGAATTGTGTTTTTCAAAACATTGTCTGCACACATGTGCTGCGCAGTCTTTAGTTTGGTGATTCGGTTTTAAACAATTTTGGCATACTTTGAGTCGCTCAACTTCTTTGATTCGCATTTCTACCGGAAGCTTTAAAAATTGGCTACACTGGTGTAAATAATGTGCTTGGTTGCACAGTTGACATGTTACTCTAAATGTGGTTGTGTGCAATGAGGACTTGAATTTCTGATTTGACGAAATCCCTTGCATCTCTCTCTTGCTATTATATTTTGGATAATTATTTGTATTATCTTTGGTTACGGTATTATAATTTTGCACATTCGTTCGGTTTGTCGGTTTGTTATTGAATTGGATTGACTCTAATAATTGACAGCGGCGGTTAAGAAAGTCAATAATTTCTTGAAATGTCGGGTCATCACTGGTGATAGAATTTTCCCACTCGCGCATCGATACAAAGTCTAATTTTGACGTAATTAAATGAATGAGCATGTCGTCCCAAGTGTCGACTGGTTTATTTAACGATTTTAGAACCTTTAGATGCATAGACACTTTGTCAATTAATTGACGCAAAGATGCGGGAGAATCTTTTGTTACGGTGGGTAGGTTAAATAATGCGTTAACTTGCCCTTTGACAAGCAATCGCCTTTTGTGATAACGCGACTTCAATAAATCTATGGCAATATTGTAATTTGCATCGGATATATATAGAGAATCAATTGTTGACGCCGCTTCACCTTGCAAACAAGATTTCAAAT
>JABXWE010029780.1:0-22043 GCA_014611495.1 Limonius californicus
AAACCATTAAAGCTAACTTTTCTTCTGAGCATTGAAAATAGTTTGGAGATACAGTCGTTCGTACATGTACACAACAAAATTAAGAAGAATCTAATTGCCACAGAAAAAATACATTTAGGAAACCACTTACATATTGTAACAGTGAAGGTAAATGAACTGTTAAACAAGTAAGTTTTCTCTAACGTTCACCAAAGTAAACAGCGGCGATAATGAAAATCTATAAATAGCGGGTGTTGGAGGGATTGTAAAGAAGAATTAACGAAAATAAAGGCATGGTGAAGGTAACTGAGCTATTTGAAAAGTAAAGATACTACTTTGGAGAAAAAACGATCTACGTTTCACAAGAATATATTGTCAAGGTAAGCAAGACTGATATAATTATCTAATAATTATTATGTTCTAGAAGAATTTATTGTTAAGATAAATTAATCAAAATAGAAGGCAGGTAAAGGTAATCGCACTGTTGGAAAATTAAATCATACAGACGATATTTTTAAAGATCTAATAATTTGGAAGAAACAAACATTTAAACATTTACAAGATTACAAGATAATAAAAAAAATTGCTCAATAACTAAGAAGTCCTAGAACTCGTTTAAAAAATCAAATAACTACAATAGGAAATATGGGAAGATATCGAAGAAGTCATACCAACTACAGTTGTAAAGAATATTTATATACGAAAGATCCTAAAGATCGATATTGTTGTCAATCAATAGTAAGCCTCAGGAACATTGTAAACATAAATCGACGAAAATAAAAATATGATAAGTAAAGTATCCGAAAGGGATACCAACTAAATTTGTAAAACTATTTTGAAGGGAACAGAGTGTCTAAGATCCATAAGATTAAGGTATGGAGATACTGGAGGCTAATATATAATTCTTATGAATGGGTAACCCAAAAAAATATAAATTAACGAAAATAAAAGAATGGTAAAGATCGCAAATAGCTATAGTCTACTTCAAATTATACCATTATCGGCTTTAAAACGGTATTTGTAGAACAAGCATTTATAAGCTACATGTATAACTCGCCACCAGCCGCATTCTAGTACATTTACACAGTGCGAAGAAGGTGAGGTCACCTAGCGGTTGTGACTCAAGCAAAAAGCTTAAATTCTCTGTTTTTAATTCATTATTAAAGTTTACCCCATTTAGTTGAGCTATTCTTATTTATGTTAAACCTAATAAACTATTAATCAAAATTAGCTTCCTTAATTTGCTTGCATGAGTAATAAGTTACTTTTCAGAGATTAAATTATATTGTTGCCTTATTGTCTGCCTTACTGACATAATTTTTAAACTTAAGAAGTAAACAGCGGAAAGTAGTTGTTGATGAACATCTGTGTGAAATAGATATTTATTTATACTTTATGTATTTAAAAATATGTACACACATTTAATTCGACAAAAAATATATCAAATATACCAGCAGAACTGCTTACTTACGTAAAATTGTTAAATCAAAGTGTTCGAAAGTACACTGCTAGGAATTATTAAACGTTTGGGATTTAAACATAAAACTGTAAACAAGAGTCAAGTTATTATGGAATCAAACAGGTAGAAGCATTGAGCCGTGAGTATCTCCAAAACATAAAACATATCACCAAGAAAATAGAAATACAGGTGCCCCATGACGTAAGGTCACTACATCACCTACATATAGGAGAGGTGAAAGAAGTCAAAACTAAAGAATGGTCATTTTCTCCAAAATCGACTATTAAAGAATTTATGGCCTTCCTTAGTTAAATACTGAAGCATCCGAAGCAATAAATGATATTAAGTGGTATTTGATACAAACTATCTACGTTACTATGGAAATGATATTATTTACTTGTATGTCAAACAGTAAAGCACCTTAACGTTGATTTCTCTGTTTGCGTTTATTAACAGTATTGATAATGTTTACTTTTACAACGCGAAAGTACGCCGATGTCCATTACATGTACGGTTTTTGTGATGGAAACTCAGTAGGAGATGCTCGAGAATATGGGTTGAGATGTCCAAAGTTTTCCAACTTTGCGTTACGTGTAAGACAATGTTTGAATCAACGGTTTGAATTGGTAAAGGAAAACAGCACCCCTGGCCCCCAATATCTCCGGACTTAACTTGTTTATATTATTATTTGTGGAGGCATATGAAAGATATGGTATACCAAACACCATCAGAGACTGTTGAAGATCTTAGGAGACGCATTTTTGAGGCAGAACTTATTCGGAACAACAATGATATGTTACACAGGGCAGCCAATCTTGATAGGGAATTTAAATAAAATAAAAAATAAATATTGGCTTCTCTGAAATTGTAATTATTTAATAAATAATAATTTAACACTTTGTATTTTGAAAAGGGTTTACTTTAGAAACGTGGTACGACTCCCACGATATTGTACAGAAAAATTATGTAATTATAATTCAATCTTGTAATTTTATTATTATTAAAAAGTGTAAATAAATATTTATACATAAATAAAAAGAATATTCGAAAATGTTGAACTTTCAAATGAAATTCTTCAGGTCGCGTCTGTTATTTTACTTGCATTTACAACCTCGTTAAATGTTAGCTAGGCACCCTTCGGTGAAGCAATGACGATAAAACTTGAAGGCAACTATACTAGGGTATTAAAACGACATGTCCAGAATAAAAGATTTTTAGATTTTTGTTAAACTTAAAATATTATTGTCTTTTCAGTTACATAGCGTCATCATTAGCTGATAACAGTATTGTATTGTTTCGAAGCGGTGCAGGTTTATCACCCGCAGCACTCAGGCCAAAGGCCCATTGTGCGGTCCGCCCTGTTAGGGCTCGTCCCCAAAGAGCCCAGTCCCCTCCGCAAAGGCTAGCAGTTGGTTTAAGGGGATGAGCTGTAAATCTTTGGGTTCCAGTATTCCAGCCCCAAGGTGTTTGTGCCGCAGCCTCATAAGTCTGAGGCATTGGTACATTATGTGAGAAGAGATTTATCCTCTTCATGGCATAATCTGCAAGTGGGATCGTCTATAATGCCGATCTTACGTAGGTGTTTGTTCAGGTGACAGTGGCCCGTTAAGAGTCCTATTAGGGTCCTGATTTGCTTCCTGTTAAACTTTAGAAGCTTTTGGAACTTTGGTAGCGGTTTCTCTCCAATAAATAGTTTAGCCTGCCTAAGTCCTTGTTGCGACGACCAGTCATGAGCGAATTGGGTTTTCACTCACTTCTTCATTCCTAGTTTTGCATTGCATTGTGGTATTCCGAGAACTGGTTCTGGTCCGAACGGGTGCCCATTAGAGCCCTGTCTGGCCAGCGAGCCCGTCTCTTCGTTACCATCGATGTTGCTGTAGCCTGGTAGCCACAGCAGTTTTACTAAGATATGTTCACAGAGTCGCATCAGAGCCAAGCGACATTCAAGCACTAGCTCCGAAGTTACTCTGCAGAACTTTAGGGCTTGGAGATCTGATTGGCTATCAGCGCAAATGTTGATATGTTTATTTGTGAAACCTCTTTCTGGGTTTTCATAGGCGCAGGCCAGTATAGCGTATACTTCGGCCTGGAAAACGGTGGCGTACTTGCCGAGAGAGAACGAAAGTTTTACTTTTGGTGATTCGCCATAGACATCTGCGCCTGTACCCTCTTGGGTCCTAGAGCCTTCTGTGAACCATACAGGGACCTTGGGAGTCAGAAGGTTGCAGCTTTGGGTGCTCCAGTCTTCTCTAGCGGGAAGGACGATTTTGTAAGGTGTGTTGAAGGAGTATCTGGTGAGCATACGGGCACTTCTCATATTGAAGATGACATGGGTCTCCGCCAACCTTCGTCTGTCCCAGTGGTACTCCAGCATTTGACCACTGCCCAGCGCACTTGAGCCTGTAAGCTGTCTTCCTAGCTTCAGCCTCCATCACTATGTGAAGGGGCGCAAGTCCAAAAAGTGCCTGCAGAGCCGAAGTGGGGGCAGTTCGCATTGCTCCTGTTTCCGCAATTCTGAGAGCATTCTGAACTACCCCACAGATTGTGTTTATTAATTTTCCTATAGTTAGGCTGGCAAGGTCATCTGCATAGCCTTGCGTGTAGATGCCAGCTTCGTTGAGTTCCCGCAGGAGCCTATCAACGACGAGGGACCACATAAGAGGAGTAAGTATTCCTCCCTGTAGACACCCCCGCCTGACGGTCACCGTTATTGTACTGTCATTGAGATTGGCAGTCGCTTTGCGGTTTTCTGGCATTGCTCTTATCCATAGATAGATAACTCGATTCCATTGTTCGTAGCGGCAGTGCATATTGATTCGAAGGCCGTATTATCAGAAGCGCATTCGATAGAAATAGGCCTAAGAATGTACCAACGGCCATTTCTCTGTGGTTAAGCGCCTTCTCGACTCTAAGGACAATTTGGTGAAGGACCGATTCCACAGATTTGCCCGTCTGGTACGCATATTGGTGAGGGTGTAATGGCGATACATCAGTGCGCAATCTCTTATGGTCTGAAAGATTTGGCCGAGTCATGGGCAGATCGACCGGCTTTTGGAATGAACAGCCGTTGAGCCGGGGAAGTGAACTTCCAAGAAGTGCGTTAGAGTCTCCTCGTCAGTGGCTGTAAGGTCACCAGAAGGGAGCCTCAAGCACTCTTACCTTGGTCTGGAGTTTTTTGAGAGTATTTTGTGCAGTCGAGCTGCCTCTGGTAGGCCTTCAATGCCATAGCAGGAAGCCTTCCAAGCCTCTCGTTTTGGATCTACGGATAGATTCCTTGTAGTCGCGTTGAGACGGTCTGTAGGGGCCCCGGTCGTCTATAGCGTGCGTGTGTACGCATCGCCCTATTCAAGAGCCTGCGTGTTTGCCTGCGCAATTTTTGGAGTGCGGAGTTTCGCCAAGGTACTTTCCTTGTCCTTTTAGAATGGCGTAGAGCGCAGCTACTTTCGTTAGCTGCCGTAATCGCGTTGTTAAGGGTTAGTAGATTGTTTTCCACTTCTCTTATCGTACGAGTACTGTTTGGAAATCCTTGTAGCCCATCTGAAAGGACCGCCTTAAAGGAAGCCCAATCCGTAGCTGATAACAGTAATACTATTTCCATGCGTAGTTAAAGTATTCCGGTCATATATCGCCTATAATTTGAAAAATTTGGGAAACATGAAACTGTGAAGATACTGAAGACTGTCCTAATTGTGTAACAAATAGCATCATTGTCAAATGTAAATCAACAAAAATTTAAAAGAAGGAAAGATACTTGCAGTATTGGAAAATTAAGTCATACTTACAGATTAAATTTTTAAAGGGTACATAAATTTGTAGGAAATAACTTGTCCAATACTGGCAGAAGGAAACTGTGTGGATACTAAACGCTGCTTTATTGTATAATGAATAGCAACATTTAAAAAATATATAATCAATAGTTAAAAAGTGGGGAAGATACGTGCAGTATTGAAGAAGTATGATATTCAGATTACATTTTTAAAGAATGGAGTATATTTGCTGGAGGAGAGAAAACTTTCAATCTTGAAACTGAACTTGAACTGTCCAAGAAGATTAATTTGTTAAATTGGGGCAAGGAAACTATCCAAAATGCTCAAGAGTAAACTGCAGAGATACTGCAAATTGATATGATTGATTAATAAGTAGTAAATCTTAGAGGTATAGTAAATTATTTAATATAAAAACTTGGTGAAGATAAGTGAACTATCGAAGAACTGAGTCATACAAAATGAATTTGTGAAGAATAGTTATCTACGAGAACACAAGAATAAACAGTGAATATACTGAAAGCTGTTACATGTGTGTAATAAATAGTGAGTGTTAACGAAATACTAAAAAAATAATCAAACACATTTAATTTAAACAAAAATATAGAATTAAGAAAGAAACTATGCAACAATTACAACAGAATGCTCTGAAAATAACTAAAGGCTGATATAATTGCTCAAAAGATACTGAAAGCTGGAGGAAAGAAACTGTTCAAAATTCACGAATGTAAACAAAACGAAGACTGTTATTTATTATCCAATAAATAGCAATGTATCCAATCATGGATAGTAAAACGCTGATATCTTTAGATTCGATTTTCGGCAATTATGGGGAGGTAGTTAAATGCTATAAAGTGGAAGAAGTAAGTAGTCGTCGGTGATCTAACTTTCAATTAATTATATATTCAACAACGAACGACACCATAAGAAATTTTGTAGTAAATTCTAAATAATTTAAAGTTGTTCTTTCGGTGTACTCGGAATATAGCACAAGCAGAACAATTTCCGGCTTGCATGAAAACCGTTTCGAACTATAAAAACGTTCTGCTGACCGGTTGTGTTGATTATCATGGCTAATCTCGAATAAAACCAAAAGTAGCTCTACAAGAGGAAGCTTATGGTTTCATTTCTACGATTAATTGACAGACAACCTGTAGCCGAAGAAGTAGGAGGTCGCCCCACTGGAGCTTCGGCTAAGAACTTCTGGTAATTCGCGAACCATGGAGCAACAGCCATCCAGTTCTTGCGCTGCGGTGCAACGGTGCATTAATTTCATATCTAATCACATATCAGTAAAGTGATGTTTGGCTTACAGTGCGTTCTTTAATACTGTTGTTTTTATTTGTCTAAATAATTGTTTTCTTTTGGGTTTGTTAAATTAAAAAGGTAAGTCGTTACATATTTTGATTTGATCATTTTTCCATCGGTTGCTATGATTTTGCCCTGAATTTTTTCAATGAAAATGGAACCAATTTTTATTATGCTATAGCAGGAATTTTACGGAAAAGCTTTTCATTCAAAGGCGGTTTTGCGCTTGACCCCCATTTTATCGGTTTTAACATCCCATTAATGAAATACGTTTTTTATGCTAATAGTAAGTAGAAATTTTACAACCTTGTTAACATGGTAAAATTTGGAGCATCCATAATATATTCCGTAAGTATTTGGAACAAACTTATGTGCATTACGACTTCTTCTGTTGACTATACTGAGAAAATAACTGCAACCGAGGCTGTCAAAAGTGTGGCACCACCAAATTAATTAGGTAATCTTGGATTGTGAGAAACTGAAGGCTGTTACGAAAGCCGTGATTTGAATTCAATTGAGTCACGAGGTTTTTAAATAGAGCTTAATTACGGAAGATAATAAACAAACGAAAGATGTTGGATAAAAGCGGCAGCAGCTGGAAAAGAATGTAAAATTTCTATTCGAGCTAAAATTAAAGCAGGTTGTAAAGCTGCTAATTTATTTATGTAAAACTAATTAATCACGAAAAGTCTATAAATTAGGATAATTTTATGCAACACCAAACAACTAAATTAATTTAAAATTGTTAATAATTAATTGTGTTTTTTGCAAGTAAATTATACCAAATAGGTCAGTACTAGTGAAAACTATATTAAAGGTAAAAATACGGTCAATTACGGTAGAATATTTAACATAATTATATAGAACACTGCTTTTCGCTGGTACAAAGTGTCAAATTAATTTGAATTACACAAAATTCGCCGTAAATTTTTTGCATATTTCTACACCAGGACACACGTAGTTTTATTAATCACACCTAAATAAAGCATTACAAAAACTGCCTTTCAAACGAGCTGCGTTTTTTAAACTTTCTGCTCGGGTTTAAAAGGAAATGACGTTGAAATTGGTTGATTATTGTAGATAGTAGACAGCACTTACAGTTTCTTGGTGTTTGAAAAGCTATAGATTGAAACGTTACGAAATTATAACAGTTTAAAAGGTAGTGATTATTACACAGAAAATAAGACCTCCGGTAATTCTAATTACGAAATATTAAACTAGAATTATAGACGATACTAGATTTTCTTAATTGGGGAGAGGTAGCATATATAATTATGCTTATTAATCTTCTTTCTGATTTATGGCGAATGAAGCTCCCACGTGCAAGGTTTTCAAAAAAAAAATATAACATTTGTCTTGTTGTCTTCCACAGAGATTAACCAGAGAGTGAAGAAAAAATAGAAAAACAAATAAACAAACCAAAAATACAATTAACCAGTTTATTACTATTTCTCGGTCAAACATAACTTCATTGAATTTGCCAAGAAAAGGCTAAGAATAACGACGAACGATGCCTTAGATTTACATTTTTTGCATATGAGAGTATATTAAAGATATCTGCGTAACTGTAAATTAAAATTAATATTAAATTTTTTCTTCCAAATAATTATAAAGCTTCCTTTTCGTAAATTCTTTTGTCGTTTAGGACATTGGATTGGGTTCCATATTCCCTGTTTCTTTTACCCACTTCTACTTCTTCCGGTTCCATACCCTGGTTTTCATTTCATTTAGCGCTTTTCCTTTTCTTATCCCCACCTCTTATATTGTTTCCATCCGGGTTTTCCTTAATCTGTCTTTCTTTTTTTTTTTCGTTTCCAGTCTCCATCACTCTCCGCACTATTTTTTCTGGGTTCATTCTAACATTCTTGCTATATACCCATATCAGTTCAATTGTCTATTTTTCAATTTCGTCCTGATAAATTTTTGTTTAGTTACATTTCCGATTTATATGTTCTTTTCTCTTTCAAATTTTGTTTTTTACGCCATTTTTCTTAGATATTGCATTATTGCCGCGATTATTTGGGATTGGTATTTTCTAAGTAGTATCTATGGTTGGCTAGCGTATAACATGGCTGGTAAGACAATTACGTTATATACTCGCGTCTTTGTAATCATGTCTATTTTATTTTTCTGTAATATAGTTTTATTTACTGCATGATTGTTGATTGTTGCCTTTTGCCATCTCTTTGCTATTTCCAAGTCTAGGTTTCCTTCCTTTGTTATCACGCTTCCCAGGTCTACTGTTACTTTTGCTTGTATTTTTTCTTTGCATAGTATTCGTTCCTTTTTACTTTCCCATACCTTATAGGTATAGGGTAAGTATTGAAATCATGAAAATTTTCGAAATCGAGATTTTAACGGAAATATCCGTTTTGGGTCTCTAGGTCTGTGGGTGGGTACGTACGTACGTACGTATGTACGTATGTACGTATGTACGTACGTATGTGACGCTCCTACAGCCGAAAGTATTGCTCCGATTTTGATGCGCTTTGGAATGCGGGGGTGTATCGAAAATTCATCGAAAAAATAAGCTTTTCAAAAAAATCCGAAACCGGAAGCGGAAGTTACGCATGTTTTTTTGGTATCACTTTTTTCGTAATTACAATTTTGAAACTTTTATCGCGGATAACGATAGAGGGTCATAAGACAAATCTGCTAGTTTTTTGCCGAACTCGCTAGCTTTAAAATGAAGGGCGCTATGATTTTTTGAAAATTTTGAGTTTAACGCCCAATTACTCGAAAACGGATGAATCGATTCAAATGATTTTTATTTTCTGAATAGTATATGAAGGGTAAAATGAGGTGATACAAAAAGTTTTTTGAAAAATTATAAGGGGCCTAAATTACGAATTTTCAAAATTTTGGAAATTTTCAAAAAATTATTTCTCAAAAACTGCTACAAGGAATTTTTTTAAATTTCATATGTCGATAGACCTCGCAAGGGGCTATCGATATGTTTTTTGAAGAACTCCGTAATTTTCCTGTGGCGCCCTCTACGAAGCTTGGAAGTTTGAAACTTCAAACTCCTTTAATTAATAAACGAAAAAAGATAGAAAGCTGGGGTTTTCACTGAATCACTCAGTACGTAATGGAGCATATGAATATGCAAAGAAATATTACACTCGTGGATATATGTAAGCGCACCGGCCCTCTCCCCCCTCTTTTTTAGAAAATATATTTTTTTTATTCTAACGGTTGTTATTTGTTTGCGTCAAAGAATCTTTTTCCGCGAAAATAAAAAAATCGATTTTTTATGCCCTACAAAATATAATTTCCAGGGACTTAGAAAATTTTACCTCGGTAGCAATAGCGATTGGTACTAGTTAGACCGCGTGACGGCCTAGCGGTACGGACAGCCCGGTTGGTTCAGAACCATTGCCATACTGTCGCGCTACATTCATTTCTTTAACCGGTATTACAACAACAAGTTATAAATTATTTATCAAAATTTTGTATTTAATACTTAATTTGATATATATAATTATTATTTGTAATAAAGATGATATGAACAGTTTCCAGTATGGGAAAGTCCAGGGAGACAGTCGCGTCCACTTATTTGTTTTACTTCTATCATTGATTATCATTTACTTTACTTAGTCGTGTTTATTTCCATTATAATTTAAATTTAAAATCTATCTCGTCTTAGTAGGTGGAAGGGAGAATGTGTGCTTTAATTTTATTTAATTGAATATTTGCCTTATATATAGGACGAACTTAAAGGTTCTTTTTTAAACTAGAAAAACGTCATCGATGTTGATACGACTTTGCTTTACAGACAGGCTGCCAATTATAACTTGCCCGTTACTGTTAATTCCCTTAGCTGTGGAGTTAGAAAATAGGTTTGGTTTTTTGCAGCCATTTAGAATCTGTAACCAAAATTTTTTAATGGAAGATTTTGTATAGTCGAAAACAGTAGCAAAGTTTGAATTTTAAATCGAGTACTCTATATTTTTTTTAAATATTTATGTAAGAAACACTTTTGAATTTCAAACAAAATGCACAGATACATGCTTAAAGTCATCCATAACCATTTTTTTTTGTAATACTTACCTATTGCAAACTTTAAACGAGATTCAAAAAGATTTTATAGTATAAATGCAAATGTGTGATCTTATGAAAGTAATTAAATAAGTAAATAATATTGTTTTTGATCAAGCGAAGATCCCTTACAGACAAGATAATTATCAACATAAATGTTTTATTAACGTTTGCTGTGGTATTTTTAATAACGATATCAGTCCATTTTGCTGCTTAGCTTACACATGTTTATATGTTTTAAAAACAGAAGTAGTCAATCTGTCATTAAATTGGCGAGTAAAATTTTCAGCAAAGTAGTGCACTCGCGCATATGTTTGTTCACACAATCTATTTATAATTTTTAAAATAAATTTGGAGGAATCGATTACTCTTTTCAACGGCCGTCTAGATCACCCGACATTATACTACTAAATATTTTTTATAGGATATTTTACAACCATGATTTATAAAGAAACATACAGCATCGAAATTCTAGAAATAAAATGAAACGAGTGTTAATCGAACTTGACAGGAGAATATCGGTAAATGTGTACATGAGTAGCTGTTTGTAACAGTACTTGAAATAGTTTTACTTCAGAACTACTGTGCGTTTTGTTAATTGATTTATTTCTTATGTTTTAATACGATAAAATAAAAAGTGAAATATCTTACTTACTATCTATTACAGGGGAGCTTACATTTTTAAAAATATTTAAAGTTAAAGCTACCTGTCAGCCTAATTTTAACGAAGATACAGGGTGTTCTATTTAAAAGTCAACATTTTAAACAATTTTCTGGTTAATTCCGGAGAAACCTGAAATACCATTAAAAATGTATTTTGAGATTCCAAATGACGGTAAAAAATGCCTAAACTTATTCCACTTGACCTATTTTATAACTTTAAAAATATAAATCTTCGGGTCATTAGTGACACCTTGTATATACATTGAATGTTCAAATAGCGTTTATCGAATTGTTGCTAAGGGTAATTTGTAATATGTCCAAATCTAAATTATTAACATTTTTTCATAAAACATGTTTTATAAGGTTAATTTCAGTTTCTTATTCTCGAATATTTTGAGATTAGGTTTGACGAGTAATTGTTTGATTGGGTTAAGAAATTTGCTCATGAGATGTTCTAGTGACGTAGTTTTACAAATTTGTTGACAAACAAGAAAAATATAAATCTAATATTTTCATGCCGGCCTCGGTTGTCTAGTGGTTAGCGCACTTGCCCTTTGATCCAAAGGATGCGGGTTCGAATCCGGTCGCTGAGATTTTTCTAGAGGGGGAAATTCTCAAAGTGCGCCTTCTGTCGGATAAGAAGTAAAGCCGTAGGTCTGCTACTGGGGTTGGAACTACCTCAGATAGGCAAAATTCATAGTTTGGGTGTGCAATAAGCTAAGAGCTTCAGTACGTGTAGATGCTTGGAAAACGGCGTCCTAGATCTCGCCTAATCAAAACAAATAAACAATATTTTTATTGTTTTATGGGTTTTTGTAATATTCAGAAGATAAACAAGTTCATTGTTGTGGTCTGTGAATCACTATAAGAAAATTTCCATTTACATAAAATATTCATCATCATCATCTGACATGGAGCTGACTCGAGTTAAAAATTTGGAAAACGTTTATAAGATTTGACTTCTAACAATCTGAAAATGAATTTAAATTCACTAAAAAATCACCGTTTTTCTTACTTCCTCTGCATGCATACATAAGTTTAAAAGTGAAAATTGATTTCGGTTTTTTGAAAAGTCACTAATTATACCTTTTGCATCCTAACTTTATTTAGAAAAGTGGAGAAATTACTTTATAAATATTAGACTGAACATTACTACATATAATTGAATTCATTTCAGTAATAAGTTCATGTAAATGATAGAAACTTAAATAGATGTTTCCTTCTGGTGTTCGTTGTGTATGAAAATTATACAGAATTCTGATCCTGAATAAAATATAAGTGGCTTAGATTATTCAGTCCGCATTACAAAGTTAAACAAAGCGTAAACAATTGCGATTTCGTGTTGTACAAACTGAATACAGTAAATTATTTCTAATTCCTGGTTAATTACAGTTCGCAGATGATATTTAAAGCAATAAGTTATAAACCAAGAAAAGATGATGTTTAGAAATACCACTAATGATTTTAGAAATCTGGTTTACATTTAGATTATGCATCTGTTATATAATAACCATACACCACTGGTTGCTTTATTTACAACACACTCTCCGACCTGTTTCATTTTTAGCTGTACCTTGTATCCTGCTGTTACTTTCGTTTCACCTAAAATTAATCGCATTGCCAACTCAGATTCTACTACTTTTACGTGACTCCAATTACTAAAGGTTACAAGATTACGTTCTTGATGACACCCAAAAATATGTATCAACACTAAATTTATTGCTCGAGGACTAAGTTTGCGTAAACTGCCGTCGCGTAGATAGCCAATATACACGATTTATGGGTAGAATTGTGAGGTTAGGCGAATGACACCAATTAATAACGTTACGAAATATGGTAAATAATATTTTTGTTTTCTAATTACCTCATATTTTTGTAAATGGAACTTACAATTCACGTTATTGACTGTTAAAATACTTAATTAGCCTACCTAGTTAATTAATAGTAAGAAATATCAATAAATAATTTTATATTAAAATTGAAATGCAGTCGAACTTCCATAATGGAAACCACACTATTGTCTTCGTTTTCTTGGAGCTATTTTTCTTCAGTTTCTTCTCCATAATTTTTATGTGTGACACTTTCAATAATATCCTGTTCATTAGGATACTCGAATACTATAACATTTTCATCGGAAATATTGACATTAGTTTTAAAATTTTTCAAACTTTTCTTTGATTTTATAAAAACTATATTTTCTTCTGCTTCCCATTCGTGAGTGTAATTTTCAGTAAAACCCTCATTCGAAAAGCAGTTTTAAATTGTTGACTATGTAATGTCATCTATGTCCTCGTTAACATAGAATTTAAAGCGACTTCTATCTGAAACCAGGTCTTCGCTTTGTCTAATAAAGAAGCCGCGATTTAAAAAATAGCCTTTGTTGAATTTATCTAAGAGTTTTAACGTTTCACATACATTTAAACAATTTCTATTTCGTTTTTCCGTTTTATAATTTTGGTGATATGAGTACACTATGCAAGAATGCAATTGCAACTGTAAATTAAATTTGTGAAATTGTATGTACAAGCTTAAATACAAATCTACGATTGTTCATGACTAGGGAGCGCATAAAGTATTGGAGAATCCCCGATGGCGGTGGTAAAGTAAGTTTAAAATTCTGAGAAATGTACAATCATTATCAAAACCAACGTTTAAGTGTTCCATCTTTGAACGTACGCCTCCCCAAGCTATCGTTCATCTTCGCGGCTTACTGTTCTCCCCATCCATCGAATTTTGGCAAATTATTGAATATTGTCTTTCCATCGGGTTCTGGGTCTACCGTGGTCTCTTATTCCGGTTCCGGCCCTCAATCAGTTGCCTTTCTAGTCCATCTATCAATACGTTCTGGAACGTCTATTACTCTTGTTCTATTCCTTATCCAGTCATTTGACCTTCTGTCTTCTAGTCTGATCCCGAGCATCGATCTTTCCATTTTCCTTTGGGCGACTTTTACTTTTTCAAGCATGGTCTTTGTTAGGCTCTCGAATTTTGATTCATGGCTGGAAAGACGCACCTAATATTTTTGTTTCCAGATGTTGAGGGAAATCCGATTTTAATACGTTTCTAATCTTTCTATAAGTTGCCCAACCCAAACTGATCCTTCTTTCCGCTTCTACTGTTTGGTTAGTGATATTTTTTTCCTAAATATGTGTATTCATCATGTACTTCTATTATTTATTTATTCTATTTATTTATGTATTCTATATAACTATGTTATTTGTTTCGTGTTGGATTGTCACGACCTCGACTATATTTGATATATTTTTTGTTTCTGCTATATTTACTTTGAGACCGATAGTCCGGGATGCATTTTGTTTTTCCCATATCATTCTAACATTCTTCCAGTTATTGGATAATAAGACGATGTTATCGGTGAATTGCAGGTTCCTGAGGTATTTTCTGTCGATTTTTATTACTATATTGGCCCATTCTAGCGAAGACATTCATGAATAATTTGGGGGAATATTGTACCTTCTTGTCTTACGCCACGGTTTATCTTAATTAAGCTTTTTTGTTCTAAACCTTGACAGTTATTGTAGCTTTCTCACATAAGGTCTTAACGAGATTTATTGAACTGATCTCTATTCTGCATCTTTTCATCGCGTTAAGTCCAGTAAGACCTCGTTTAGCGCTTTCTCGATTAACGCGGTCTGCAAGGAAGCCTAAAAAGAAAGCTAAAAATTTACCCTGACTCAAATTATCTCGGCGTTTCATTGATTTGTATATAATAGGATTATTCCTGAACACAAACCAATCAGCAAAAGCTGGCAATTCGCCGTAGCGCTGTACTTCCCCTAAATCTATGTTTGTTTGATGCGTTTATTTTCGTGCATCGTGTTTATTAGCAGTAAAACAGTGTCCACGCTATCAATACGATTTGGAGTGAAGAAGAACCCAAAGATCTTGCTACAGATTTCCTTAGTAAAAGTTTGGTAACGATAACCGAAATCGTTGATCAAATTGTAACGAATGATCCAGATTTTGAAAGGAGTGCAAATGCAAGACGATCTCCTGCTACCGACAATTGCTTAACGGAAAAAAGAAAGCGACAAATGACACTCGACGACTCTTCGCAAAGAAATCCAAAATTTCATAAGAGCCAGGACCTTCATCACAAAAATGAGCTTTATATTTCTGAGTGCATACGTTTATGTGTTATGTAACATATACTATTATGCAAATTAATATAAAAACAACGTTAAATTGACCTCGTTTAACGCTTTTTCATTTGGCGCTTTGTAGTCAAGAAACGCATTCTATGCGCTAAACGAGGTTTTACTCTACTGCCCATTTTTCTACGGCAACGAAAGTCGTCTGGAGATCTATAAAGGTTAGCCACAGTGGTTGGTTCTATTTGTTACGCTGTTCTATAACTTGTCGCAGGGTACGAATATGATTCATGGTACTATCTCTTTCTCTCTTTATCTCTATCCAGCGTTTCTCATTCATGAATGGAGATACGCTCTCTCCATTCCCTCTATTTGTTACGCTTTTCTATAACTTGTCGCAGGGTACGAATATGATCCATGATACTATCTCTTTCTCTCTCTATTTCTATCCAGCGTTTATCATTTATGAATCCCTCCATTTCCCTCTATCTGTTTCTGACTTGTGCTTTCCATTCTCTCTCTCTGATACTTTCCTAATGCCATACTACTATCTTAGTATGGGTCATCCTAGAATTCTCTTCTCCATAGTTTCCATTCCGTTGTTTTCATTGACCATTTCGTGTTATCTATTCTTGCTATATGCCCTGCCCATTGCCATTTCGCTTTCATTATTGTGTTTTTCTATTTCGGTTTTATAAAGCCGTTCTAAGCGCACTGTTTTAGCTTAAAAACAGTACGTTAAGGAGGCCTATAATCGTACTGTTTTTAGTTTGTTTTTTTACGATGTTGGTAGTTCGATTTGAATTTGAAATGTCAGTTTCAGCCACCTGTCAGTGCTGCCATAAGTGTTTATAAAAACTCCCTAGTAATCGATTTGACGTAAAATTTTCTACATAAATTTATTTAAAATACTCTTAAACTTCCTCAATAGAAAAAATAGTATAAAGAACACGTTTCATAAGACCACTTGTCGCACTCGTCCGTTGAAAAACTCGACGCTTCGCGTCTCGTTTTTCAAACTTGAACTCGTGCGTTAAGAAGAGGCCTTATGAAACTAGTTCTTTAATATACTATTTTAATGTCTTCCAATTCGGTGTGATCTCTAATCCATTCTATAGCTTTGTTGTCTTTTAATATGATGTTCAGAATATTTCTCTCTATATGACGTTGTGTTGTTTGCTCATGGTTTTCTTCGTTTCAACCCCATATAGTAATACCGGAAAATCAGATTGTTTTAACATATTTTTTCATATATGTTTTTAATCGTTTCTTTTTTATTTTGCAATATATGTCGTAGTTTCCCAAAAGCTGTCCATGCGAGTTTATTTAAGTTTTCCGTTTGCGTTTCTATATCAATTTTGATGATTTGTCCCAGGTATATGTACTGTTCTACTTCCTCTAATACTGCTCCATTTAGCATGGAGGGTTTATCATTGTTATATACGGTGGGTCTCTTCATTATTTTTGTTTTACTCATTATTCATGATTATATTTCTTCTGATTGTACTGCTACGGTACTGCTGCCTAAAGCCTGTTTGTTCTAAGGGTTGAAAGGCTTCTACTCTATTTGTAATTATATTAGTTATAACTTTTGTTAATAATTTACAGGAGTATTACATATGTGACAGCAATGATATAGAATCTTTGAAAGAATTCCTTAAATGGAAATTTCGAAATAGAGAATTTCGACTGTATATATTTACGAAAGTAAAACATTTAATACGGTTTAACTTAAAATTAATTTTCTTGTTTGCCAAGAAACCGCCCGTTCAAATTATACGTATAAAATATGATTTTAATCACCTATTTTAGTTTAGTAATTATTACGTTCTAGTTCGCGCGCGTTATGTGTAAACCACTACAAAAATGAACCGTTTTTGTCTGTAAACGAAGCTAGCGTCTGCTGTTTTGTTATACTTTAATTTCCCAGCCTTGGTAGTAAAAATCCTCATTGTTAAGAGCTCCATATTTTTTATTTCTTTGAATTTGCACGTCGTGAGCTATTGTTATGCAACTCCAGAAATGCATAAGTATGAACGACATTTACATTTAATCGGCTAAGATCTTGGCAAGTAATGTAACATGATATGCTTTCTTATTATGATAATGTTAACAAACTTTCATATTAAAATAATAATTTAGCGCACAATACAACTAGAAAGTAACACGCGTTTAAAGAATTTCGTAGAACAAGTACCTTCGCACCAGACAGTGGTTGAATGTAAAAACAATAGTAGAATAAGTAGTACAACTAGCATTTACCTAGGTTAGTATTTAAATACTTTTACTGTTTATTGCACTGTTCTAAGAAAACAAAGGCTAGAAGAAGAACTCGGTAGAAAAATTATTAATTTTGTAGACAATCCAGTTTCTGGTTAAGTCTTCTCGTTTAACAGGATGTAGAACTTCAATTTTAAATCCTCGTTCTGAGCCAATTAACCTATTTCAACGATTGCAATTTTAATATTCTCGTGACTAACGCTGTCCAAGTTACTTAACTGAACTAAACCAGGCTTTGACAAATCTTCAGAACATTGAAGAGGGTCTTAATTCCTAACCTAATTTTGTAAAATACTTAAATCTAATTTTCGTGCTTATTTTCCATCCAAGCAACTACTATATGGCGTATAATTAAGAACAACTTCAAGAATCTTGTTATAGAGTTAGCACTAAGAAAAGTTTGATTTTTGTTTGAAGGTAAAATGAGTGTCTGTAAAATAACTACGTTTCAAGAAGTTTATTTTCTGGATTGGCTACATAACAAACTTACAGTAACACATACAATCATTAACACACAGAAAAATTGTTAATAGTCTTAAGAAATGTTTAATTATTCGGGATTCGAAACTTTTTCCAAGTTGACTTAACCCACACGCCATGTAACAACTGTTTTTTAAACTACAATATTAATTCTTTACCACCTTAAGGTGTTGTTTTGAATATCACAACATCCTGCTCATAAATCAAAGTAAAAAAGTTGTCGGAAGAACGAAGAAGTTTACGGTAATAGCATTGCATGCACCGATTGTTAACAGGGAGAACAATGCGTGGACACGCAAAACTCCACCGCTGGTTTTTCTTCAGAATTGTTTAGTAGTTTTGAAAATTCCGCTTTTCACTGAATTAGGAATTTTAAATTACATAGCTTATAACATCTCTATGCCCCTTTTTCTATAGTTGTACTACTAGAAGAACGAGATTGAACATAGTTTGAATACAGAACTTTTTACAGATGTAATTTTTGATTTTCAAGTCAGATTTTCGATCCCACCACTATGTCAAATTGACGTGGTTAAAATTTACTTACTCTTGTTTGATTGAGCGAGATCTGGGACGCGGTTTTCCAAGCACCTCTTTGCACCTAGGGCTATATTTCCCATTTTACACCCTAACTATGAATCTTGACTATCTGAAGTAGTTCCAATAGTAGTGATTTTTAACGTGTCACACATCGCAATGGCACGGACCTATTTCTTATCAAACAGAAGTTAATAAATTATACGTTTCATGACCTATAGTCTGTTTTTAACTAGGAGCGTTTCAAATTAGTCGCGCTAAAACCCACACTTGTGATTGGCCAAGACTGCACCGTTACACAATGCTTATATTTTGATAATCGGCACATACTTTGACATAGTTCTTCGAGAAGCTTGAACGTTAGTTCTGTTACCAGTTTTGAGTTCTTAATCGTTTTCAGTGTACTTGTGGTTCTATACTATTCAACAAAATTGAATTACATCATATTATAATGGTGAGGCTCTACACTCCATGAAGGGGTTTAGCCTGCAAGACGGAAGATCAGAACTCTTAATCCTTGCTCTCACACCCTGTTGTCGCGTGCTAAATTAATGACACGTGGTGATGTGGCGAGCATCACACATTAGGCAACCGCATTATAACTCCTTGCTCATTCGAACGCAGGTACCTAATTATTTAAAGCGACTGTGTAGGCCGTCCGCCTGGCATCGAGTCGGGGGTTTGAATTCCCAACCTTCCACACTGAAGCCCAGTGCTCTAACCACTGACCGCACTGACGCGATTATCATATTATCCCAATAAAATAATATAGCTAATGTCAAGTTAAGTTGTTAAATTTACATTTGACGCCAAAATATTCTAGTGTATTTTCTGGTGATTTTTTTTTGTACTGTGAATGTGACTTTCATATTTACCCCTCTTAATTAAAAACACACTATAGTTGGCATCGTGTAATCAAGAAAGTAAATTAAATACCTTACAGTTGGAATTACTGTTGTCAATCTACAGCTAGTTATTATAGAAATTCGATGTTATTGTTGTTGTTGCTTTACTTCTATTTTAATTTATGCTTAAATTCTCTTGAAAATGTCTTTCGTTTAGCGTTTAGCTGACGGTAATACAGAGAGCGCTTAAATGGTAATTATTACCTCTAACTTCAAACTGATAATCATAGCTTACTCCATTTGACTTTTTACTACTCGCACGGTATCTTCCGTCCTGCAGACGATATTTATTAGCAATTTTATTAAGTATTAAGTAATTATTAACAGTCACATATTGGATGGTCCAAAAAACAAGAATAACTTTTTGTAATTCGTTCGTATTAATTTTGTTGTTATCCGGTACTTATTTTACAATATCATTAAAACTGTAAAATACTTATGTTGGGAAATCCAATAATTACTAAACTAACTAACCTATTTTTACGAATTTAAGACAAAATTGTGAACAAAAGAAGATAGCTTCATATTAAGTTAATATATTGAAAACGAATGCAGGCGACTTAATATCCACACCTTTAAACACGTCCCACGCAATTGACATTCGATTAAATGTAAATTTTTATTATTGCAATGAACATCTGAATGTTTTAGCTACTATTTAAGTCCCAACTCATTAAAAACGATTAATGATAAAAATATATATAAAAAGAATGAAATTCCAGTGTTTCTTGGACAACCCACGTTTACTTATTAATAGCTTGTACTACTAATTGTTTTTGTACTAAAAATGTTATACCGTGCCATCAAAAATTACCAAACACCCCATGAAATTCCAGTGTTTCTTGGCCAACCCACGTTTACTTATTAATAGCTTGTACTACTAATTGTTTTTGTACTAAAAATGTTATACCGTGCCATCAAAAATTACCAAACACCCCATGACTACGTATATAGACAACATGCATAACCACAGTTGATGAAACAGCTGGTGTTGTACATATGTATCGAACAGTTATTTGCCCTTATAAGAATACAAACTTAATAAAATCGATATTAATATTGCTGATTCGTTATAACAGAGTTCCGATAAATGCGATCTAATACAAATCAAGTTCTCCAATAAAACACATTTACGGATATAAAACAGCAGAAACATTAGCGTCTTCAGACGTCAACCCAGTGTTGTCAATCTCTGGAGGCAAATTACCGTATTTTTCGCATGTGATAAGAATTTACCGCTCTCAAACTAAACATCAATGTACCTAAAAAAAAATTATATTTTTTTGATTGTATTGACATGAAAATACAAAAATTAAGTACTATATTTGAAGAACACAATATGAGTTTTGAGCTTTGCTAGTGTTTGTCATACTCTCCAAAATTTAATCAATGTCTGAAATTTTTAAAGCAATGTATTTCAGATTAAAAGTAACTCTAGTTGCTAGCAGATGACTGCTAACACTTTACATTTTTTTTATTTTTTCCTCATATATTAAATTACCTTATACTTAAGGAAATTTCTGTATTCTTGGCAACATAGCATCAAATCGTTGTTTAGTCTGGTAGAACTTTCAATATTCTAAAAATAGGTAATATTCCTTAATTTCAAAAAGTCGACTTCGGTGATCTAGTGGTTAGTACAATTGCCTATAGATCTAAAAGGCGCGGGTTCGAATCCGGCCGAGGTCGGTGGGATTTTTCTGGCGGGGAAAAATCTGAACGTGCGCCTGTCGGATAAGAAGTAAGCCGTAGGTCCCGTGCCACTGCGATGTGTGAGACGTTAAAAACCACTACTGGGGTTGGAACTACCTCAGATAATATAAATAATTAGTGAGTACAGTGGCCAAATATGGCCTAAGTGGAATGAGATGTATGGAAAACCGTGTCATAGATAGGCTCAATCAAAACAACAAGAACATATTTTAAAAAACTTACCGGTCACGTGGAGTTCGGGATTTTTGATGGCACCGTGGCGATGGATGTTACTGTTAAAAAGCCGTTATTGTTAGTTTATTATTTATATTTGTTATAAAATGTCAGTATGTTGTAGCAGCGACGAATTAGTTAACATCGTGTAGTGTTTAAAAAGAATATAAATAATTTCGTTTATACACATAAAAAAAAATTCAATAGAAAATTATTAAATAAAAAATTATATTCATTCAAGATTTCGTTAATCAATTTTTACTTGTAATGACATGGGAGTAGCAGCTGTCATAGTTAGTAAATATTCAGTTGTATTGACATTACTATATGAAACGCACTTGTATTTGTACTTGCAAAAAGTAGCTAAACTACATTTTTTGTATTTTAATGAAGTAGGGCACTGTAGTGGCTGTAGCGGGAAATCTCCTTTTTCTTTACACAAATGTGACTAAACATATTTTTGTCTAGTGCTAAAAGGACTTCAATATAATTTCTAAAACAAATACTCTTAAATTTTAACTTAAATTTCATAAACGCACGTAATGGGCTAGGGCCACAACCTATTATAGTTGTAGACCATATAGAAACTTTTAGA
>JABXWE010029781.1:0-12408 GCA_014611495.1 Limonius californicus
AGTAGAAGTGTTTACACTTCCCGTGGTTCGGAGCCCACGTTAAGCTGTAGGTCCTCTATGTCTGTGGCACTCTAAACGCGCAACACAGGCATAGGAGAGAAGATCGCTACGTCTCGTAAGAGACAAAGCACCCTAAGAAGAAGAAGAATCTATCTTCAAAACAGTTACTAAGGAAGTTTAAAGTATCTCGCGCTGCAACGACTGTTGCACCGTCCTGCTGGAAATAACCATACCACAACATGTCATCGTGTAACTGATTTATGAATGGGAGCAGAATATCTTCTCGATGCCTCACAGCCATCAGTGTAGCATAACAAAAAATGAGTCCTTCCAATTTTCTACTAGGGCCTATCCAAACTCGAACTTTTGTGGATGTAGTGAAGTTTCAGTGAAAATATGGGGATTCTCCGGTTATCATTTTTGGGCATTGACAGGTGGAACCATGCTTCGCCCAATAAGAAAATTTTGTCCAGGAAATCATCATTATCGATATTAGTTAAAGACTAATGGTAGTATTGTCCTATTTGTGCAAAATTTTGTGGAAGCAGTTTGTGCACGACAGTCATTTCATATTGAAACATACGCAATTTTTTTTAACATGGTTCTCCAAGTTCTGTATGAAAGGTCAATTTGTTATCATAAGACACGCAGAGAAGTTGAAGGGGCATTGGTGATTAGTTGTCTTATATTTTCAACAATCTTACCAGTTCGTTTTTTGGGTCTACCAGTAGCTTCTTTCCTGGAAACACAATCGGTTTCACGAAACAACCTTACTGAGTAGGTTAGTTGATTATAAAATTGTTGATATTGGAAAACAACTTCTAGAAATCGTTCTGGAAATTCTGCAGAGCAATCACCATTCCCATTACTATTAATTTTTTGAATAGTCATAAGAGATCACTTAGCCATTTCTAAATACAATTAAAGTAACTTTTTCTTCAGCCAACAACAACAAACAAATTACAAGGACCAGGTGACAACAGATTTTGACAGGTGAATAAATTATTTAATTTAACAGTTGTTTAAATTGACATTTGTTTAGTTCAATCCTAGACATGCAAAAAATTTTCATAGCCCATGGGAAGAAACTAAAGCAACTGAGATTCGCGAACGATATTGATCTGATTACGAACACTTATGAATAATTTCATCACCCTCAACACGACGAAATTAATCATAAACACTTTAGTTTTCCTGTGATGCTGTATGGTGTAGAATCACGGACTGTGAAAGCATAAGATCGAAAAAGAATCGACCGACTTGTTTGAAATATGGTGCTACAGAAAAGTACTTCGTATATCATGGACAGCGAGACGAACAAAACAATCCGTCCGTGACGAAATTAGAGCGCCCAAACGGTTATCGCAAATTGTAAACAAACGTATATTAAATTACTTCGGACATATAACACGCAGCGAAGATGAAGGTCTAGAGAGACTAATAGTACAAGGAAAAATGGAGGGATCAAGAGCAAGAGGTCGATCCCCAAAACGCTGGGCGGATCAAGTCAAGGCAATGACCAATATTTTCATGCAACAAGCCACGAGAAAAGCTAGTAACAGAGGAAGATGGCGCGAGATAGTTCGAAAGATAAGGAATAGCAACAACAATGACAACTAGAAGAAGGGATGAAAACTTATCTGTAAAGATGAAAAACGAAGAAGAAGAGATAAAGAATTACAGACGATACTAGTACAAGTAGCGGAGGAAACCGAAAACAGCGTATATTGCCAGTAATCACCTACGACTCCTAAACATGGACCAAGATAAAAACAACAAGGAAAAAATAATTACAACCCATAGCACAACACAAAAACATATGTTACATATACAATTAGAAGACAGGAAGACAACCATGCGGGTCAGAATAAAAACGAAAATAATAAACGTTGCCAAACAAATAGCACATTTGAAGTTGAGCAACGCGGGTCACATCGCAAAACAAACAGGCAGACGGACGTTGGAACACCATCGTCCAACAATAAAGACCTTGGTCGAGGAAAATAACATGCAGAGGACCAGAAATACATTGGGTAGACGACCTAAAATATATAATTGGTCTACGTTGAACGAGAAGTGCTCAAAACTGCAACCGATGGCCTGAAATAAAATAGGCCTATGTCCAAGAATGGACGACTAACTATTTCATATTCGTAACATTCCTTTTCTGATTTTATTTATTATGATTATAATCACTAACTACTGACAACGTATTTCTAAATATAATATCCTTCTCTGTTTCTCTTTCGTATTATTGTAAAGATTTGAGTCTTGCAGTTAATTATTTGCTTGAACTAGCAGAACCTGCTCATGAACTACTCAACAAAGAATAAAGGTATTGCAGTGTAAGATACAGGCAACACCAATTGCATTTATAATAAACTACCAAATCAACAAAATGTACCGTCTTTTTAGTAATGAACATGAATTTACAACAAAGGTAGGTTTAGAGAAGACATTTGACAATATTATAATGAAAATCGTTATTATCTCCTTTCACTTAACTTACATTTTAGTAAATTGTAATACCGCGTGGCACCTCCTCCGGCAGTAATAACTACTATGCACCTTGATGACATACTCTCAATGCAATTATCAATATGTTCTTATGGAATTTGATGTCACAGTACCGGCAATACATCCCTGACATGTTGCACAGTAGTAGGCCTTGGATTATGATGATCCAGCGGTTTCGGCAAAAGGTCCCATGCATGCTCGATAGGGTTGAGGTCTGTAGATAGCGGAGGAAAAGTTACATGGTTTATTGTCTCATCTCGAAGCATCTCTAAAACAACCCGAGCACGATGCGGCTTTGAATTGTCGTCAAGAAAAACAATATGTTCCCGCCCAACAGCGTTGCGACGGTTCAAAACCTAGTCCATAATTATCTCTTGGGCATAACGTTGGCCCGTGAGTGCACCATTAAAGATATGAAGGTCGGTATGCCACCCTGAAGAAATTCCAGCCATACGATAAAACCACCACCACCAAAGGCAACAACTGGTTGTGTATACTGAGGTAAGGTACGACGTCCGGCACTACCATATACTCTTTGACGCCGGCTATCATTACTGAGACAATATCTGGACTCGTCCGCAAACAGTAAATCATCCCACGGTGTCGCTTCTTGAAGCCTATATCTTGACCATTCCACCAGGTGTCTTCGATGAGCTACAGTTTTTGCATCTCAAGGGCTGGTATGAGGTAAGTCCTACTTCAAACAATCAATCTCTTACAGTATGGTTGGCGACTCGATTTCCTGTGGCATTCTGGAGCACTTGCTGTAGATGTCGAGCAGTTGCTTGCATTAATTACCAGAAGTCCATCCTCACGAGGTGTTGTGATGCGATAAGATCTACCGCCAGGCCTATTTGCAGTCCTACCTGTTTCTCGAAGATGCGAAAGGGCACGTTAAATTACGCTATGCGTGGTTCCTAACATATCAGCAATGTCGACTTGGCTATCTCCTCTTTGGTGCATTGCAGCGGCTAAATTTCGTTGTTGTGTTGTTAAATGGTTTCTTAACTCTGTTCTTAATTAATAAGAACACAAATGTAACACACGAATAAAAGAACAATGAACAAAAAAGATCTTAAGAAGACAGGAAAGATTATTCAATCAAACACACAAACTCGATTGACACTAATACTGTTAAATAATTGCAACAACTGTTGTTTTTTACACCAAACATTTCCGCTTGCTTTAATTATCAATAATAGATGACCATTAGCCGCCAAATACAAACATATCTGCTTGATCTTACAATATCGCTATTCATTTTTGAGTAGTTTATATTATATTATGTAGGGTTTGAATACTGCTTTAGTGCTTTCCGCAGAAAAACACTTTGTGCAATTTTACCTTGATCGTTGTTACGCTTCATCAGCGAAATATTAACGAGAAGAGATAACACCACGTTGTTGTTTTTTTGGTATTAACAGGATGTCTCTAATATAGAAGCGAAATGTGGTGGTAATTCAGTTGCCAGAGCGTTCGGTTTCCGAATAAACCTCAATTACGGCTAGCGTTCAATTCCTTAGTATTACCACGGCAGCACACAAATAGTATCTGGTGCAACCCACCACACACAATTCCCAAAGCCCGCTGGCAGCACTGAGGTCTTAATGCAAAAACTTCTTGTAGACTTCCAATCGTTCGGATTCCATGTTAAGCTGTAGCCGTATGTTGCTTGACAGGATATAATTTTACTTAATTACATACAATTGTTACCCTGTACCCAGTATCAAGATTTGCCTAATTTTTATAAGATAAGAACAAATCCAACATTTTGTAAGCAATTTTGGTCATTTAACATACGGGGCAGGGATTTCGTTATCACAACTTACCTAATCTACTGTTTCTCTAATAGAAAACGAGATCAATTATCCTTAATTTTGGGTAAGCTAGAGAAAAGAAACTGAAAAAGTTTGCATTAGATTGTGAATTTTTAGGCCGGGTTAATCACTCTTGGTGTGTTTAAAATATTATACTTTTTTATTCAAACGTTTATGAAAACTTTAGAATAATAAAACTAATAACAATTTACAACGATATATTTGTTGAACACAGTGTTAAAACTCCTTTTAGTGTCTTGTTTTAACCAAAATTGATCATATTTCATCTGAAACAACCAGTAAATACTAGAAATCGAAACAAAATCAACACAGATGATCGCCTTTTCATCTATATCCTAAATTAACTACTTGTCTGGATCCTTTAAGCTCTCCAACAGCCTCGCAGGAGCAAACTGTTAAAGGTTATGAGTGAAACGTAGGCGCTAGATTTCAATCGTCAAGGGCTGTGGTGAAAATGATTGGAAAGCTCAAATCCTAAAATCTGGTTTGAGGAGCTTAGAAGAAAAGGAAATGTAATAAGTTTTGAGACGTCTGCAGGTAGACCGGGGTTTCTAAATGGAATGACGCTTGTGGTTGATCATTTCATTTATTTCAGATTTCTCACACAGGCTTATTATTAAATAATTAATAATATATGTATAATTACAGTAATTAGCAGGTCAAAGAAGAAGGGTGTGATGGTCTAACAGCTAGTAGTAATAACAATAAATTTATATGCGTCCAGCATTTAATGTGCTGGATTGCATGGGGGGCTCTAGTACCGATATTTTATTTTGTAAATATATTTGTTTACCGAAGAATTTCAGTAGAAATGCTTATTCACATAATAGTTTCTGTAATTTTAAACAATAAGATAAATAAATATCTATATTAGGAAGTATAATTTTAAATCAATTTAGAAGAAGCTGTATAATATAAGAGTATATACAGAATCATACAAATATTTTACTCTGGAGTAGAAGTGTTTACACTTCCCGTGGTTCGGAGCCCACGTAAAACTGTAGGATCTCTATGTCTGTGATACTCTAAAAACGCGCAACACAGCCATAGGAGAGAAGATCGCTACGTCTCGTGAGAGATAAATCACTCTAAGAAGAAGAAGAGCTGTAGTAATCGTGCAAGTTAATCTTCAAATATAGGAAGTTCTACGGAACCATTGAGTATATTCTAGCATAACTAAAACAAGTATATCTAATATTTCAGTAAGTGTTGCCATATTATTTTTAATGGTAAGCTTGGAATCATTGAGTGGGTAGTATTTATCCTTATACTGCCACCTAGCATTGGAAAAATGCTTCTTTTAAGAAACAACAGCAGCTTTAATGCAAATTATATTCAATAAAATATTTCATTATGCCAAAAATTACTCAATGATTATGTAAAATTCGAATATAATTAGGTTACACTTACGGAAGGAGAGTCTCCGTACAATATATTTATAAGACCCTGTATACTGTTTGCTGAAACGGTATTACAAGGAGAGTTCCACATACTTGCCATTTAAGTGGTTTAAGGGAATAATCAAGATACAAATTATTACTAATTTCTTAAAGTAATCTTTATTAACACATACATACATAGTAACCCACACCTCGCGATGAAACGGCTCGCAGCGCTGTTCAGCAGTACATTCTTAATATGAAACAACTAAATTATTTATTTATTGTAGGCTAGTTTCTTCACACGAAGCACGAAAAGAAGTGCATGTTGTATGCTCTACGGAAAATCTTCTTGCAGTTACTATGGTAAACTATTAAACATTATTTATAACATAATTATTATTACCTAGGACATTCGACTCTGTTGGCAACACAAATCAACTATTAATTAACTCATTTCCACTCCACCATGTGGTAATTAATAAGTTACTTGAACAAAATGAGTAGAAATAACGGACAGAAACAAAGCAGAATTTAAAATGTTCGGTATGTTAATGGAACTGTTCGAACTGACCACCGCCAACATAACGACATCCCACTGCAATTGAATTTTGTACTCGTTGGAGAATGCGTTTGTTTAAAGTTGCAGCTGCTGGTAAATCGTCCATATTGTTCACTGGTGTAGGATATACCAAATCCTTCAGAGAAACCGATAAATAAGAGGCGTTAGATAAGGTGACCGTGGCGGCCAAGCTATAGCGCATCCACGTTCAATCCACCAATGTGGAAAATGATTTTGAACCCAATCTAGAACGATGATTCTAATATGGGATGGAGAACCATTATCATTTACGAAATGTAGGAAATTTTCAAGATTAAGACGATTTGTCAGAATAAAAGGACCAATTAAATAATTATTTACCGTACTTACCCAAACATTAACGCCATATTGATATTGATTACTTGGAACATGAGTTGCACGAGGGTTCTCATCTGCCTACACATAATTGTTATAAGTATTGTAAACAACATCCTGCCTAAATGTCGCCTCATCTGTCCACAACATATTCCCAATAGAATTCGAATTTTCTTGATGTAGATTTAAGAGAGATTCACAGTACCTAACTGCATTATATTCTTGTGGTAATAGCTGCTGCAATTTCCTTTTTCGGAGAGGATATAGGCCGTTGTCGTGTAATATTCTGTGTGCTGTCGAATTTGGTATATCTATAATCCGTGAAATACTCCAACGCTTCTCGTAGGCTTCCATTCAATTAAATCTAACACATTTGTGTGAGTTGGATGTCTTCTATTTGGATAGCAGTCGGCATATAGTCTTGCTGCTGCGTTACAGTTACCACCAACCAAGTTCAAGAATCCAAATCATGTCCGTGTACTCAGCAAATGTGTATCCCATTAATGCAAGTAAATGAAAATTTACAAAAAAAAAATAGAAAAATGTATTTGACAACTGTAAAAATCTGCAATTTGAATGTGTGTGGAATCAATTTTTTGTTAATAGCTTAAGTTTATTGAAAAACTACTTTCATCGATAATATCTATTAGTTTAGATTTGTTGTTAAGGATAAACATCATTCGTATTTAAACTTCAAGAAACTAGTATAAATAAACTAGCAAGTGGAAAGTACACATTTTAGCGGTTTTGTGTTCAGTACAAGGGCATATCCAGGGGGCGGGCAAGGGAAGGCAGCTGCCTCCCCTTTCAAGGTGGAAAATTTAAAATAAAGCAAAAAAATGTAAAAACAACATATTTCTGAATAAATTATTAATAGGTTGCTTGTTGGTATGTTAACATTTTGAAAGAAACTAATTACGAAATAGAGATCCTTGCACCATTTCTTAAAAGTCATAAGAACTACAACCTGTACGTGTATTATACATGTACAGGTTGTAGTTCTTATGACTTCTCACAGATGAATATATAGTTAGCTCATAGCAACAAGGAGCTCTTTTGAATAACCTTGTCTCATTTCATGACGCATCAACAACAAGAATATTCCAGAAGCTATTTACCTCATATATACCTAATAGCGTGCACATTTCGGTTAGAGATAGTGCAGTTAAGTTACATTTACACAAGGGTCACAAGTGTGTGCAATTTTTACGACAGTAAAATTTGTTGTTTCGTGCCATCTACTTTACCACAAAATGTGCAAAAATGGATATTAGAAAGTTTATTGGTAAGAATGGTAAGTATTGACGTTTATTTGGGTGTCTACATTTGCATGTGTATTGCCGCGTCCACACCAACGTTTAGTATAAGTTATATTTAATTTTTGCAGTTAATTTAAAACGAAAGAAAAGTACCAGAACAAACATCAGCAGCAGTGATGAGGGCAAGGAAGTACAAACACACTCTGCTTCACACACTGCGACTGCGAGGCCTTCTTCTATGATTCAAACTAAGGTGTCAGACAGTGTATGTAAAACGAAGACAACGGTTATCATGAAGTTGATAAGAGAAAACATCTTCTGGAGAATGGCTGGATACCTTCGCAGAATTACGATTTTGCAGCAGATGCCAAGCACCTCAATCGTCACTAGCTGGACACATATTCATGGTCAGCTTACTCAAGGCGATTCAAAGGTGCTTTCTGTAAATATTGTGTGTTGGTTCCGCCATCCGCCAGCATGATGAGAGGTGGTTGGGGTTCTTTCATCATCAGACCTTTCCGTAAGTACAAGGTAGCCCGATTATTGCAAAGCACATATACATTACACAGCCCCAGGAGCATAAGGCTGCAATGAAATCTGCAAAATCGTACATGGAGGCCGTTCCAGTGGACATCCTACTTCACCAGACTTCGCACAAATTAATAGAAAAAAAAGTACTGTTCTCAGTTGTTTCTTGCGTCATTTTTTCCGGCACTCATGATTTACTTCTCAGAGGCAAAAATCTGGATGAAGGCGCACTTATAGACTTATGCGGATGAAGCAGATGATTAACAATTAGAACACCATTTTGAGCATGGACCGAAAAAGGCGTCACACCGAACACCTATCATTCAAAATGAAATAATTGATCTATGAGGCACTACAATCAGGAAACAAATCGTCACAAGGATTAAGGAAGCTTAAGTGTACAGCATTCTGGCTGACAAAACCGCGGATATTTCAGGTAAAGAACAGCTGTCTATTGGATTACGTTTCTTCGATGAAAAGACCAACACAATCGAAGAAGCATTTTTAGGGTTTGTCGAGCTTAAAAGTCTTTATGTTAAAAGTATTGCCAAAGCCATTGAAGATTTTGTGACAAATTTCAACATAAACCCTGATAAGTGTGTGAGGTTAGGCATCGACGGATGTTCCACCATGTCTGGAAAGAAGGGGGTATGAAGGCGATCTTGAGGCAAAAGTACAATAAAGCCTTATATTTCCATTGCTCCGCGCCTTGTCGTGAACGACTTAAACGTTATCCCAGAAATTCGAACCTGTGTTGGAACTACCAAGGAGATAATCATATTCATTTACGAGTCCGTTTTACGACGCAGGGTTATTGGGAACATTTCTAAATTGTGTGCGATTAGATGGTCAGAAAAGTACAAGAGCATCCGTGTTTTTAAGGATAACTTCGTCGTTATAGTTGAAGCATTAGAGACATTACCTGAAGAGGGTAATGCAGCAACAAGAAAAATGCATATTAAATGCATGCAACTGCGTGCAGATCTTCATTTGTTGTGTCAGTAGCATTAATTGCCAAGTATTTCTCTATACTGTAACCCATAGCAAATACACTTCAATTGAAGGCACTTGACATAGTTGACCAGCACATTCAAACTATTCTCGTCATTCTAAGAAAGCATCGCGAAGATGCAGAGAACGTCACGCTGACGTTTTGAATGAAGCAAGTGACATTGCAAAGCATTTGAATGTTGATATAACCGCCACTCGCGTTGCTGGTCGACAAATGCATAGAAGCAACCCTCCAGCCGGAAATCCATCCGAATTTTGGAGAAGGTGTCTAATAAGTCTTTGCTTAGATTTCCATCATATCATTTTTAGAAGTCAGACTTTCTGCAAACAAATCGCTTGCATTTTCATTGACACATTTCCATCAGAATAACATGAGAGATGTTTCATTGGAGGAATGGAATGAAACTACTTCATCTTGTGCATCTTTTTAAAATTTGGAAGGCATCTAAGGAGTAAGGGAATTGTGGTTTAAAATATGGAATGCCGTAAAAGAATTGCCAGATACCATCGTGGTTTTAAAAAAGAGCAATTTGTTTTTTCCGAGCGTGAGAAAGGCGCTACTGATTTTGCTTTCCCAGATCTGCACAAAAAGCACCGTAGAACGTTCATTCGCCTTCCTTGGCCTAATTAAAGCGTGGCTTAGAAGCACTATTTGTGAAAATAGATTAAATCGGTTAGCCATGCTAAGCATTCGTTGTCAATTCATTCATTCATCCTCGCAAACTACTATTCAAAAAATAATGTTATTAATAAATAGTTTTTTTTCATTTGTAATTGTGTTTATCGCATGCCCCCGCATGGACCCCCTTCGCCCATGAAAGAAGTTGGATTCAGAAAGCTGTCCCCCCTCTTCCGTTTTGAGCTGGATACACCCTTGGTTCAGTATGCACTGCTGACCAACACTACGGGGCGTTTCATCTTTTCTCATGGAACATTCTCTAAACATTTAAATAATAATTCAGAACGATATAAATATTATATACGTCATTGTAACGTCATTTCACGAATTGGTGACCTTGAATTAGACCTCGAAATACTTTCAGACATCTTCTACTCCGTGATTCAAATTCCACGCTTATAAATAGCAGCAGCAGCTTTGGATTTGGAGTCGTCCTCGTGCAGTACAAAGACTTTGACAGTTTCGCGATGTTTCAACTTCTTCATGGAGCTTTTATTTCGGGTTGATGTATTACTGACCAGCTACTGGAGCTTTTCGTAGCAAGTACAGAATTACAATTATTGTTAATATTACCTTTTTAATATTAATATTAGTTACCCATATTATCAAATTACCAAAAATAGATAATAGCATTTGCCCTAAATTCCGAAAGCTATACATTGTTGCACACCTGAAACCACCCTGTACACAGAAAATAGTTTTATTTTACCTGAACTCATGCGAAACGCTCAGAAACATGCAAAAGATTGCAAAATGAACTAGCACTTAAATATGCAATTGCATATAAATCCAGCCCTTATTTATCTATAAGGAAAGTTTTATTGCTTTTGCGGATTACCTTTTAGGTTATCTATGCTAATCGTATTTCTTTAGTATCCTCTGTTTCCGTTTCAGGTGAGACAGGCGCTGCAATATGAGAACTCGCAATATATACACTTCTCTACTTAACTTCCTCAAATTGCAATGCTAATTAGGTAGCTCGCGGTATTGAATCGGCTAAACCTACACATTTAATGGGATTCTGAAGTTGCAGGGTGTGTGATGTATTTCCTTTAAAGCCGTACAAAAGGTATACAGTTTCAGCCACCATACGACGACGCACTGGAAAAGAAATTTAATCAAGCAACTGGTTGTATCTATAAATATAGCATTACAAGGCAAATGTGAACAGCACGTGCCAGTTTTACGAGTTGAACATAGTTTGAGATTGATGAAGTAGCCATTTCTGCTAAAAATAACTTAATATATAGAATTTAAAATCATGTAAGTTGTGTACAATATAATCAACAACATTGTTGATAAGGGTTAGCTGCGGAAATCAACACGTCTGATTTTTACTTAAGCTGTGAAATGTATAACATTTACTGCTATTATTGAATACTTATCAATGTAAGTTTAGTTTTTAAGGTTATTTACTACTCTAGAACACATAATATTTATTTCTGATTACATAACTTAACATCCATAGGGATAACAATTTTTATGTAAATTGTTTTAAACTTTTCAAATCTGGTGAAATTTAGTATTTGAATTGCTTGGCAAACCTAAAGAGATTTTCTATAAAGTACACGTAATTTATTGTACTGTGTAAGACACATAACTGGTTTGTTGCTCAAATAGTTTCTAGTAATTACGCAATTTCAGAGCAAAGTCAATATTTCGATAAGTGATTACCAACAGAATGTCCCTTTGAGAAAATTGCTACGTCCACAAAAGTTCAGTATTGAACTTTGTACTTGCTAATTGTGCTATATGGTTGATAGTTACAATCGTAGTTATATGCTCTTGCTTATTAGTGTGAAACTACCACGTGTTATATTAGAACTTTGTGTCCAGTAATGATACTTGTATAGCTAAAAGATTGTTTGACTAGTTTATTTTGATCTTTGCGCAATGCTGTTTTATTGTTGGAACTGTGTGCTCAGTATGGTACTGTGTGTACCTGAAGGGCTGTGTGCTCTAAATTAGTTATGAGACTTATAAGACTCATTTAGTGTGAGACTACCAGATGCAGTTATATTTAGAACTTTGTGCTCAATAATGGTACTCTGTATAGCTAAAAGATTATATGACTAATTTATTTTGATACTTGTCCAATATTGTTTTATTGTTGGAACTGTGTGCTCAGTATGGTACTGTGTGTACCAGAAGGGCTGTGCGCTCTGAATTAGTTATGAGACTTATAAGACTCATTGCTCATTGCTCATTGCACATATATATATATATATATATATATATAAATATATTTAGTGTGAAACTATATTTAGAGCTTTGTTCTCAA
>JABXWE010029782.1:0-20455 GCA_014611495.1 Limonius californicus
CCATTAGTGTCCAAAACGAGTTGGACACTTGAATATAAATCAAATGGTAGTTTTTTTTTAATTCACTACAATAAGAACAACGCTGGAAGAAATAATTTTGTACGTAAGAGTTTAATATGTCAGCCATAACTACAACAAATAAGTTCTATGATGATTAATCTACATCACACTTTATAATATGGCTAACAAAATGATTTGAAAATATTCTTCTGAGTTTGAGTCGGTAAGAAATAAATTAAAGTATTTTTCCAAAATATTTAAAATCTTGGAGGAATTACAAAAAAATATAAATGTAAAAGTCGCACTCCCTAAAACAACAGAACAAGCACACATATTAGATAATGCTGGAAATTCAGCAGAAGAATGTTCCCAAATGTCAATATTTATCCCATATTTAGATTCTCTAATAAAACTAGGATTGGGTTTTAAAGTGGGCAAGAATATAAAAATGTAATAGTGAATTGCAGGGTAAGGAATGAGACGATGGGCTACTTAAAATTAAGAGGCACCTACGGGAAAGTCAGCATTATTAATGTCCGTGCACAGACGAAAGACGCAGAATATGGAAGAAAAGAAGATGTCTATACTGATCAGTGGCGGCTCGTGAGTTAAGAAAGAGGGTGGGCACAAGAAAAAACTTACCTATTTTTTGTACATAAAATCCATTCTCCTATTTTTCATGCTGGAAAAGACGTCTATGACTTTGATGTCAAAATCCGGGATAGACTGGACGAACTCCTTTTCTATTGATAGGACTGCCAATGCGTTCAGTCGATCTTTTTGCACACAATTAACTTCCATCATTGAAAAAACGTCACTTTCGTCTTTGAATTCAAACGCGCGATTGCGCGAAAATAGCGCTACAAAGTCCAAATTCAAACGTTGACTGCAAATGGGGAACACTTCACTCGGCGCCCAATTCGCCTGGTATATCGCGTATACCGATGATAACCGATAGGCAACCGAATCTTGCTTTACATAGGTACAAATCAGAGCGTTCCGCGGAAAATAGTTTTGAGGCTGTTAGCCGCGCTTGTGGTGCGGAAGTAAAATTTGATACCATCGTTAAAATAATGAAATTAAAATAATGCACTGAATTACCTACATGGGAATTTCTTTCTGTGTTTATCTTGGTGGTTGGGTGGGCACGTGCCCTTGTGCCCTTTACTACAAGCCGCCACTGATACTGATTTGGAATTACAGTATTTAACACCATTTAGGGATACAGCCAAAAATAAATCAATGGTCGGCGACAGCAAAGGACAATTTTTGGTAAATTTTGCGGCGGGGAATAAGATGTGAGTAAGAAGGACTTCTTTCAACCATAAAAAAATACATAATGGAACCTGGAGGAGCCTGATGGGAAATAGCATTAACCAAAGTGATCATTAAGTGATAGAAAAAATTCATGCATCAAGTATATAAATGTTAGGAGCCGATGTATACGGAGAATTTGAAAATAGCGGAAAAAACAGGAAATACACAAATAGAGTAGAATAATCCCTGCATAGGGAGATAACAAAAGAAGAAATTGAAGAAAAATGGAAATTTATAACACAAGAAAGAATCAGCACAAAAAGAACTCGGTCCGTCGTCGTCATGATCCTCGTGTGTACCGCTTGCGCAGTGTCGAAGCGGTATGGGGCAAAGCTAAGCTAGTTTGTGCTCTGCACGACTCTGCGGTTTACCGTATTGCACGAAACCGTGTTAGACTTGCCTAATGTGTGGATGTTTTTGTTTATGGTCTTGTTACTCCTTTAATACGGTAGTAATACGAGGAGTGCCATTAATGGCCAATGCCAAATGGAGACCGAGACCCACTACCGACAACCCAGGGAATTAGAAAATTTTCCGACCTCTGACCAATGAAGATAAGAAAAAGCATTGGTTGATGGTGGATGTAAAGATGTACTGGAAAAAAAGGAGAATTGCAAAACTAAAATCCTTGAAAGTACAAACTGAAGAAACATAGAAAAGCACATAGAAGCAAGAAGAGAAGTAAAGAGATGATAAAGAAAAAAGAAGTTAACTACAAATGAAAACGATAGGAAGATTAGAGCTAATCCACTCAAGTTAATAAATGCGAACATTTAATAAGAAAACAATATAGACAAAGCGGTTCTACCACCAACCAGAAAAGAAATAGAAAAAAAATCAATACTATAAAAAACTACAACAGTGGTGGTTCGGATTGCATGCACGTAGAGTTAATAAAAAAATGAGAACAGCTAAAGAAAAGATATGCAATCTAATTGGAAGCAAATGGATAAATTAGTAGATCCCAAAGAAGCGAAGAAAGGCACTGATAAGCCTGTATAAAAAAAGTAGATCAATTAGTATGTGAGAATTACAGACATATATCTGTATTACATGTGACTTGCAAGATTTTAGCATCTTTAGTAAGTACACGAAAAAATATTAAGCAAATACTAATGTGGTTTTACAGTAAATAGACCAATTTCAAATCAGATATTTATCTTGACGCAAATATAACATGTTCCTTGCAGATTTATGGATCTGTGGAAAAAACATTAATTTATACAAACAATGAAGAAACTACGTTTCCTGAAGTGCTGATAAGTGATAAATCTTGTAGATGACCCTACCAGGAACAAGAGCCACAGTAAAAATATAGGGAAGGACGACAGACAATTTCCAGACGTATTTAGGATTAAGACAACGCGTTTGTTTTAATATTGTGTTAGGTTATAAGGAATTGTTAAATGAAAAGGGCATCTTTAAAAATCCGTACCAGTATTTGGTTTATGCGGATGGTGTAGTTTTTGTGTCTAAAGCCTATGGACTAGTAATAAATGAAAAGAAGTCAAAATAAATGATTTCAAGAATTACTAAGAAACAAGAAGATGAACGCTTAAATGTAATAATTGAGAGTAAAAATAAAATACATAGTTTTGAAAGAGCGCAAGAGTTTGTTTATATGAGTGCAGAAATAAGCGACAGTGGGAGAATGGAAAGTGAAATTGAAAGGATATTGAAAGTGCGGGAAAGCTGCATTAGCTGATTACTGATAAAAGTGTGTTGAAGGCGGTTAAACTTAGGCTATATAAAACGATAATAAGACCAACAGTGACTTCTGGTAGTCAGACTTGGGTGTTGCAAAATAAAGAAGAGGAAAACCTGCCCATGAGAAGGGGTAAAAGAAAAAGAAAGATCGAGGACTAAAAAGACATTTTCAAATAAAACTAATGTTATCAATGCAATAAAACAAAAGCGGTTAAGATGCTGGGTCACCTTAGTAGGATACAGACTAACAGAATCCCGAATTAATGTACAAGGAACAACCTGAAGGTACAAATAGAAAGGAATGGCCTAGCATAGAACGACTACAATATGTACAATAGGATTAAAAAAAAATTGTAAATGATAGATTGGCAAGAAACTGAAAAGAGAAGAAAAAAATGGAGTTGAATAACTCAAAAAGGCTTGGGCCTTGAAGGCCCATAGAGCTGTTTTTGTGTGTATTGTACTATGACCAAACATTTTCTGCCTGGTTTATACAAGATCAATATTCAACGAAAAATGTTGAAGTTGAAAACGAAATTTGCAATACGTATTTGTTTTGTTAATAATAGCAATACTGTTTCTTCAAGTATTTTGATTTTTTCTTGTTATAATTTCTATATAAGTACTAAGATTCTTTCTTCTTCTTTATTAGCCCGCAACATCCCATTGTTGGGCAAGGGCCTCCCCCATAAGTGGGGTTATTGATCTACTCTCCCATAGTGATCAATTCTCGTGGAAGAAAACGCAACCTTCGGGTCACCCATCCAAGTACTGACCGGAGCCAACGCTGCCTTAACTCTCCTAATCGTACGTGAACGGGCGACGAATGTGCGCAACCCGAGACCCTACATACTAAGATTATTATATTATAATATTACAATAGAATAAAATTTTTGTTTGTTTATTTATTTAGTTCTTGGTTTTTCTTGCATTAAGCATACCGGCAGTTTACACGTTTGGAAATTTTATCAGTTTGCTTCTCTCTGGAAAATTATTTGTCTAATTTCAAGGTTATGACCTGGTATTAGCACTAGCACTCATATTAATGGTTAATAGTTTTGGTACTCAGGCAGATCTAATTAAAACATCTGTTATTTTTTCATAGTAATGGAGTAACCGATTTTTCTTTTTTAGGTTCTTACTGGGTAGTTACAAAAAATCAACAAACAATTGTGTACATCATTCACTTTCACAAATAATATAATTATGTTCAATAAGTCAGAAAACAATACGATTGCACCAGAAACAATAAATAAACTTCAAAGACCTTTATTTAATTTCTAAGGTAATCCATTTACTGCAAATTCACTGGTAATTGAATATCTCTTCGCCAGTGTACCCTGGAACATGTTTCATTAACATAATAGGATATTTACAAAAACGTGGACTACCAAAATATGAATTACTCTCAAAGTTTCTTTTTTGTTTCTATCAAGAATAATTGCATTATATGTTTACATTCATCAGCAAATTATATCTTACACTGTAAAATTGTTCCTTTACAACATAAGATAAGGTTTTTGTTCAATGTCGGTTTTTATATAAACTTCTAAGGATTCTGTGTACTAGTAAAATATAGAGTGCATTAACAACGTTTTACTGACATGTAGGATTTCCTATGTAAATTTAAGTCGAATTCTCGTACAATTGCATAATTGCATTTAAACGGTTTTTCTCCAGTGTGAGTTTTCATATGCTGTTCTAAGTAAAGTTTTCTTATACTTGCATAATTACATACATTGCACTTAAATGGTTTATTTCCAGTGTGGTTTTTCATATGTAGTTCTAAATCAGCCTTTTTCACGCTAGCATACCGGCAACCACTGCATTTAAATGGTTTTTCTACAGTGTGGATTTTCATATGTAGTACTAAATACGACTTCTTTTTACATGCATAACCGCAAACACTGCACTTGAATGGTTTCTCGCCAGTGTGGTTTTTCATATGTAGTACTAAATCAGCCTTTCTTACACTTGCGTAACTACAAAGACTACATGCAAACGGTTTTTCTCCAGTGTGGATTTTCATATGCAGTTCTAAATGCTGCTTTCTTATACTTGCATAATTGCAAACACTGCACTGGAATGGCTTATCTCCAGTGTGTAATTTCGTATGTAGTTCTAAATCCCGCTTTCTTGCACTAGCATAATTACAAACAGGGCACTTAAATGGTTTTTCGCCAGTATGTGTTTTCATATGTTGATTTAGGTAACCTTTCTGTATACATGAATAATTACACGTTCTACATGTGAAAGGTTTTTCACCGGTGTGTGTTTTTTTATGCCTTTCTAGAATATACTTTTGTTTAGTTCGATAACTGCATAGATTGCACTTGAACGATTTTTCTCTTAAATGTTGCATATGTTCGCTTGTTGAAGTTTTAGTAGATTTCTGTATGTTACTTATGCATGTATATTTAGAACTTCCTAAATTACCCTGAAACGATTTGTATTTTTCGGTTGCTTCTTCTACTGACTGCTCTCCTAGATCCCTCAGCTTCTCAGACTTTACCTCTACTTCCTCATGTAACGTTTCCAATTTTACAGTAACATCATCATAATTAACACTGCTTTCCATATCAGGAACTTCTAATTTTATATGGCATGTAATATCTTCCTTTCCTGCAATATCTACACCTATATAAAGCATTCTTATTGATTCATATAAACAAGCTGGCATTAGCGATCGACATATGTAGAAACTTTTGAAATCCCAAGTATATGATTCTTTTAGTAATAATTCCCTTGCACCCTCCGGGTTGAAAAGGGATTTGATTATATAGATATACATATATATATATATATATATATATATATATAGTAATCATTACAAAAACTACTATTTACATAATAACATTTTCACAAAAATTCTTTATATTTAGAGATTCCAAAAATGTTTAGAAATGCGAACATATTTATACGACCAAGAACAAACAAAATAAAGATATTCTTTAATGCAACACAAACTTACCATCGACAACCCACTCAGTTTTTATATCTTCGGTTTTATTCCAATGATCAGCGTCAAATTTGTGGTCACTAATATTTGGCAATAAGACTTTCTGTTTAACTTCTTTTTTTTGATTTGTAGTAAATACTAGATCCATACTGCTGTGGCAAAGTGTATAATATACTAAACATTAAACTCTTTTTATCCTAACCAGCAGTGTAGAGGTCACTCACCTTTTCTGCAGAAATTTAAAAAATACTCTATGTAGAAGTTTGTATCGCAGTGCAACAAAGACTTATCAGTTCGGTTATTTCGATGATTACACGGTAATTAAGTAATTTATTCGATTCGATTTATTCCTCTAAATAAATCAAACTTCAACTAATTTTTTTGGTTATGTAACAGTTTGAACATTACACCTACTTAATTATTGACTGATCATCGGAACTAATTTCAACAAATACCATTAGTCCGAAATCCTACCATTGCGTTTAATGTTCTGATTAAGTTTTCGATTAATTCATGATTACAAATTTTCTTAAATTATCAATTTTGAATAATGCGTGGTTAGTAGTATTAGAATTCAACACTAATACCACTGTTAAATATAGTTTAATTTGCAAAAACAAATCTAAATTATTTGTTTTACCTGGATAACGTACAGGATCAATTACTAGTAATGCAACAAAATGTTCCTTCCGTTTTCTGGCGCATCAATGGGCCACTTAAACATGCCTCATGTTCACAGGCATTAGCGAACCAGAGTTTTAATGTAGATTCCAATTGATCTTACTTAACTGCAACTTCTTTTAGTGTTTAAATGGTCATTTTTCTTTGCAATATGCTTGCTTAAAAATTTTATAAAAAACTAGATAAGAAGTGTTTAATTGTGCTGCTGCATTCCACTGGCTTATTTTCGGCATCTTATCTGTTCTAACTTAGTATTGCCTCACACCGTCTCGACACTGCGCAAGCGGTACAATCAAGGATCATATTAATGACGATGATCTGTTCTAAACTGATTTTTTAAGCTAAGAACACGTGTTGTATGACATTAAATACAGTCTTGTCGGATCTTAACTTTTCTAGTATTAACCATACCTACAGCTTACATTTTTCGATATTTTATTTGTTTGCTCCTCTCTAGAAAATTATCAATCTACTTCCATGGTGATCACCTGCTATTACCATTATCACTCATAATAATGGTTAACAGTATTGGCACTCAATGTTATAATTTCTTAATGTTGTTTCTTTCATGTCTAATTTTTTTTTTTAAAGAATCGTGGAGTTGCCAAAGGCAACAATACCTTTTGTTTTGTATTGTTCTCTATTAAACAACATGTATGAGTTAGAATGAACGATATTAATTTATAATTAATAATACAGGTAAATTCAATAGTACATTCGTCAGGTTACTAATACAAGGACAAGCCGGTCTTCTTAAATTAAAAATTAAACTGTATTGGTGAGGTTTGTAATTAACTATTGGCGGGGGGATTCAAACTTCAACCTAGACATAAAACACCTTTATCTTTTATTTTAAATAAATTTTAAATAAATAATTGGCTTTAAAGACCTTTACTTAATTTTCAAAGTAATCTATTTACTGCAAGGTCACAGGAAACTGAATATATCTTCCCCAACGTGCTTTGGAATATACTTCATTACAAGAATAAAATATTTACAAAAATGTAAGCTACCAAAAATGTTAAATACTATTAATATTTCTCGACTGTTTCCATCAAGAATAGTTACATTATATGTTCATATGCATTAGCATATTATCTCTTACATGTATACTGTAAAACTGTTCCCATACTACATAAGTTTTTATTTTTTTAGAAGCTTTACCTGTTTTAAGTACGAGTTCTTTATACTAACAAAATACAGGAAGTACTAAGAATGTTTTACTCCCTGTTGTTTTCTAGTGTGGGTTTTCATATGCTGTTCTAAGTTGCATTTCTTCATACCTGCATAATTGCATACATTGCACTTAAATGGTTTATTTCCAGTGTGGTTTATTATATGTAGTTCAAAATCAGCCTTCCTTACACTTGCATAAGGGCAAACACTGCATTTAAATGGTTTTTCTACGATGTGGATTTTCATGTGTTGTTCCAAATAAGACTTTCTTACACTCGCATAACCACAAACACTGCACTTGAATGGTTTCTCGCCAGTGTGGTTTCTCATATGCAGTACTAAATTAGCCTTTCTTACACTTGCATAATTGCAATGATTGCAAGCAAATGGTTTTTCTCCAGTGTGGATTTTCATATGTAATTTTAAACTGCGCTTATGTACACTTGCATAACTACATACACTACATTTGAATGGTTTTTCTACAATGTGGATTTTCATATGTAATTCTAAATAAGACTTTCTTGTACTTGCATAACCACAAACACTGCACTTGAATGGTTTCTCGCCAGTGTGACTTTTCATATGTAGTACTAAATTAGCCTTTGATATGGTTGCATAACTGCAAAGACTGCAAGCAAACGGTTTTTCTCCAGAGTGGATTTTCATATGCAGTTCTAAATGCTGCTTTCTTACACTTGCGTAATTGCAAACACTGCACTGGAATGGCTTAACTCCCGTGTGCAGTTTCATATGTAGTTTTAAATACCGTTTTCTTGCACTCTTATAATTACAAACGAGGCACTTAAATGGTTTTTCGCCAGTATGTGTTTTCATATGATGATTCAGGTAACCTTTCTGTATACATGCATAGTTACATATTTTACATGTGAAAGGTTTTTCACCGGTGTGTATTTTCATATGCCGTTCTAAAATATACTTCTGTACACTTCCATAACTGCATAGATTGCACTTGAATGGTTTTTCCCCTATATGTATTTGCTTACGTTCACCTGTTAAAGTTTTAGAAGGTTTCAGAATGTTATTTCCTAAACTACTTCGAAACAATTTGCCTTTTGCACTTTCTTCTTCTACTGACTGCTCTTCAGCATCACTCTGCATTTCAGACTTTACCTCTACTTCCTCATGTAACATTTCCAATTTTATAGTAGTATCATCATAACTAATGCTGCTTTCCATATCAGGAAGTTCTAATTTTATACGAGATGTAGCATCTTCCTTTACTGCAACATCTACACATTTTGAAAATAGCATTAATATTGCTTCATATAAACAAAGCATAAACTTTAAAAATTACAAATTCGAATTTTTTAATACATAATAATCAACAAAAGTAGCAATATTTACTAAATGGGATTTTTACAAAAATTAGTTATATTTAGAGAATACAAAAATAATTAGAAACCCAAATATTAATACTACCATAAACAAACAAAATATAATATTCTTTAAAGCGACACAAACTTACCATCGGCAACCCACTCAGTTTTTATAATATCTTCTCCCATTTTGTTGTAATGGTAAGCATTAAATTTGTGGTCATTAATATTTGGCAATAAGACTTCCTGTTTAACTTTTTGTTCTGGGTTCATACTAAGTACTTGATCCATACTGCTACGGCAAAGTGTAAAATATCCTAATAATTTTAATTCTAAAATTGACCAACTAACACAGAGGTCACTCACCTTTATTACAGAACTTAAAAGATACTCTTTGTAGAAACTTGTCTGAACCGCAGGTCAATGAAAACTTATCAGTTGGATATTTCGATGACTACATGGTAATTAAGTTATATACCGAATATAATTTACGCACATGAACAAAAACAAGCATCAATTAATTTTTTAGGTTATGTACGAGCTACCTAATTATTGACTTCTAAACATCTGAACTAATTTACACAATTATCAATCGGGATTGTTTAAATTAAAGTTTTTAAGTTTCGTTTATGTAGGTACCGGTTATTTAACGATTATCATTTTTAGAACTTGGTTTTGCGTTAAGACACAGAAGGTTAGAAGTATTAGTATTTAACACTGACGTCACTTTTAAAAAGATTAATTTTGCCGGGTAAAATCTAAATATTTTTTTAATACAGTTACTTGGAGAATGCGAGAACCAGTCACTAGTAATGCTTCTTCATTTACGATGTTCTACAAAATATTTAAGTAAACTTGCATTGAATGTATCCTAGAAAATAAACTATTATGTACATACTCTTGACATCAATTGTATTACAATTTGTTTACACAGCCAAGATTTGACTACAGCAATTATTTTCATAGTAGATAGTTATGAAATGAGTTGTGCAAGTGCATATTTGCATATATTTCTGTCTTTTTGGCATGTAGACGTTCTTTGCATTTTAAATTCATAAATTACAAATTTTATTTTACATAAGAAAGTTATGACGTAATATTTTGTGCATATTTTCTTATTCAAGTAAAAAATATAGCTTATATTTTAAGCAAAAAAGTCAGTAGTAAGGATGTATGTAGTTCGTGCTCAGGAAAGTAGGTGCGGACAGAAATATATATACATAACCTATAGAATGCAAAATATTATTTTTCAACACACAAAGCAATATTAGAACATGATAAACAACACTTGATTACAGAAAATACGAGCCCTAACAACTATATATTCGGACACTACTAATTTTTCTAGTAAATGGACGTAAAAGCCAACTCAAATATTTTATTGAATGTTTCTATGAACGCTTATTGCTTTAATAATATTATTGTATGTCGTTTTTAATAAAAGCTTATGATAAATTTATATAACAATGTTTATCCATTAAAAAGTAACAATAAATGCGTAATTAATGTGGCAACTAAATGTTCGGACACTGTTCTTTTAATAAGGTGTAACATCTCCTTTGGCTTTGATTACAGCCTTAATTCTACCAGGCATGGTAGAAACGAGATTTTTACAAAATTCAGGAGTGAACGAATCCCATATTTCTTGAATTTTTGCTTGCAAGGTAGGAAGCGTACGTTGAGGATTATCACGTAATTTCTGCTTCATTTTGTGCCACAGCGTTTCAATAACATTGAGATCGGGACTATTTGATGGCCAGTCTAATACGGTAATGTGATGGTCAGACAACCATTTTTGAGTGGTTTTGGCGGTATGGCACGAAGCCCCATCTTGCTGGAATATGAAATTTCCATCCGGATGTAAGCTTTGTATGCTCGGCAACAAGCTTCTTTCTAACAAATCTTGATAATATAGTGCATTCACTGTACCCTTTATGAACGCCAGCCTTCCTAAACCGTATGTTGACATGCACCCCCAAATCATTTGTCCCTGAGGAAACTTTACTGTGCGTTTAAGGCAGTCTTTGTGGAAGGCTTCGTCTCGCGGTCTTACAACTCGTCTTCGAAAATCCCCAACGCAGATGTCGAACTTGGATTCGTTATTAAATATAATTTTATACCAATCGTCGCGAGTCCAGTTAGCTTTGTCTTTCGCCCACGCTAACCGTTTCTTTTTCTGACGGTTGGTTAAGAGTGGTTTCTCCTTAGCCTAAATAATTTGAATGCAGTAAAAGTTTTGAATGCTTGTTTTGTTTTGTATACCTTATAAAATCCAAGACCAGACTTGTGAATCCATTTTCGGCAGCATTCTCGTGAAAGTCTCAAGCCCGTTTCAGCATTCCACAGTGCACTTATTTCACGTAGGGTGGCCCTGCTTGAATTTTTACAAACTCTAACTAATCTTCGTTGTTGCCTAGGAGTTACAAGGTTGGGACGGCCAGTGCTTTTACCCTTGATGTTAATATCTGCAGTTTCTCCAAATCTGTGAATAATGTCTGCTATTGTGGATTTGGCTAAACCCAAGTTTTGAGCAATTTTAAGCATAGAATTGCCCCTATTCTATTCTTTAATTACAGTTTCACGAATTAATCGCGGTGTTGGTGTCCCTCGAACCATAACTATTGATTTGTAAAACACAAAGTGCCAAACACATACCAAAATGTGACAGGAAAACTATATTAAACAAAATTATCGCAGCCGCCTGCCTGTAATCACGAAGAATGACTAACATGTCCGAACATTTAGTTGTCAACCAAAATACTTGTCTTTAAAACAAATTATTGTAGTAGTTCAAAAAAGGTATCACTTGTACACAACGTTTGTAAATAAGTTGAGGTACTTATACTGTACAGCATTTTTATCACAAAAGTTTTCAAAATACCTCATATGTCAAATTACAGAATATTCTTTAAGAATATGTGATGTGTCCGAATATATAGTTGTTAGGGCTCGTACACAAATTTTACATACTGTGCTTCTACATACCTACTTTAATAGTTTTGTTATTAAATAGAAATAAATTTACTACTTTTATTTGGTAATGTAGGTACCTTTTGTACTTTGGTATATAAACACCTATTTGGCATTCAATATGAAATAAAGAATCAAAAGTTACAACTGAAGGTTTGCTGCCAACACTAGAGAATCCAATAAACTATGCTTACTATGGAACTGAAATAAAATAAAGGAAGAAATTTTTCGCTCTGCATAGAATACCAATAGTAAGTTTGTTATATGAAATTTTACCGGAATCTAACTGTTTATATTGAGAAGTGATAATATATGCTTTTTGCAAATTTATTTTTATTACACTAGAAGAATGTGTTAGTTGCCAAATAAGATCAGAAGTTTCTGATCTGAATACCAGTAGGAATGATGATGATGTTACAATAAAACTGGAACTATTGATTGATTGATTGATTTGAAAGAGCGAGATCTAGGACGCAGTTTTCCAAGCATCTCCAAGCACTGCACTGACATATTGTACAACCTAATTTTGCCTATCTGGGGTAATTCCAACTCCAGTAGTGATTTTTAGCGTCTCACACATCGCAGTGGCAGGGGCCCTACGGCTTTACTTCTTATCCGACAGAAGACGCAATTTCAGATTTCTCCCCGCTAGAAAAATCTCACCCACCTCGGCCAGATTCGACCCCACGTCCTTTGGATCTAAATGCAAATGCGCTAACCACTAGACCACCGAGGCCGGCAAACTGGAACTATTACATGAGGAATTAAATATAAAAACTGAGGAAATTGGTAATTTTAACGATCAGTTCATTAAAGAAATTTTCATATGTAAATTATATGAGTGTGGTTTAAGTAGTTCTAATTCAATGTGTACATGTAACTTACAGAAACATCTTAAAATTCCAACAGGCAAGTCGCCACTCAAATATAATACATTTCAATCTACATTTCTATAGATTGATGGCTTCACAAGAAAGCTGATATAATGGAAAGGAGATTTAAGTGTGGTTTATGTAATTATGTCGGTGTATGTAACTGGAATTAAGAACTGCATTTGAAAAGCCACACTGGAGAAAAACTGTTCAAATGCACTGTATGTAGTTTTGCAACGGCATGGAAATGCAGTTTAGTAGGGCATATGACAACTGATACTAGTGAAAAATTGTTCAAGTGTGGGGAATGTAATTATGCAGGTTTGTGGCACTATAATTTAACACGGCATGTAAGAAACCACATTGCAAAAAATCCATTAAGTGCAGTGTATGTGATTATGTAACTCTATGGAAATAGAGTTCAGCACTGCATATGAACCCGCACTCACCGTTAAAGTGCAGTGTATGTTTTTATACAACTTTGTCGAAATGGGATTTAGATCAATACATGAAATAAGAAATACCACAACGGAGAAAAACCTTTTCAGTGGACTTTATGTAGTTATGGAAGTGAACATATTGTGATGTAGAAGTGCATACAAAAATCCATGCTAAAGTAAAACGTTCCAAGTGCCCTATATGTTGCGCAAATATACAGAAATGTTAATTAGATTTTTACATCAAACTCCACATTTCAACTTTGTAGTTTTAGTAATGTGGTTATGCCGGCCGGCCGGTGGTCCAGTGGTTAGCGTGTTTGCCTTTAGATCCGAGGGACGCGGGATCGAACCTGGCTGAGGTCGGCAATATTTTTCTAGCGGGGAAAAATCTGAAAATGCGCCTTCTGTCGGATAAGAAGTGAAACCGTAGGTCCCGTGCCACTGCGATGTGTGACATGTTAAAAATCATTACTGGACTTGGAACTAGCAAAATTCTTAGTTAGAGTGTACAATAAGTGCAAAGATGGCTGCAGTGCTTAGAGATGCTTGGAAAACCGCGTCCTAGATCTCGCTCTTTCAAATCAGTCAATGTGGTTATGCATTTGTTTATCATGTCACACAAAAGCTGGAAAGTAATTCAATTTACAGGAAAGTATAATTCATTGAAATATACGGAACTCATTTTTGTAAAGTTGTATAGAGAAACCAAATAAACAATGTAACAGAATCAATGCACAGCATCCTTTTCATTCTCATTAAAACTTGAAAGACAAAAGTAGTTCACAATAGTAAAGGTGTGAGCCCGTTAACATGTTGACGGACAGTAACGTCTATAGCCGCCTTTTGCCCGTTTACGTGTTTGACACCTGGAGATTTCGACGTGCATAGCCGTTTTCGATTTGCAGCGAATTTCCAGGCGGAGACGGCTCGAGACGTCGGTTTCGCATGTAATACGGTTAGAGTGTCATATTGTGTACCCTAATTTGGCAATACCTACATATCAAGAGATCCAAAAAAAGCTGATCCTCAGCGGGCTGTGGATTGAAAAGTCACGTCATTACTAGACTAAAGGAATGTTTATGATGTCAGATAAATTAGTTATCTTTTTTTTTGATACACATCTGACAGATTGTTAAAATGATTTTTAATACATTTCAAAGAGCATTCATTATTGAATCTTACTTTCGGAACGGTTTTCAAGTTGACGGAGAATGGACCTATTCGATTCCTTCTTGTTTTGTGGAATTTCGAATGAGGTATCCCAATGAAATTATAACATACCGAAAATTTAATGCTTTGGTTAAGAATTTAGTCAGCAATTTTCGAGAAACTGGAAGTGTTGGAAGGAAAGAAAGGTCTGGTAGGCCAAAGAAGATAGTAGATACCTGCTTTAATTGAAACTGTAAGACAACGAATTGACGAGGCTCCAAAAACACCAATTATACATTTATTCCAGCAAGTTGATGATTTAAGTTACGGTACATGCCACAGAATACTGAGACAAGCTTTGCATCTGCATCCTTACCGATTTATTTCCGTTCAGGAGCTTTTAGAACAAGATTATCCAAAAAGAGTTCAGTTTTGTCGTTGGTAATCTCAACGATGAGCAGTTAAATTTAATCTTTTTTACCGACGAAGCCTGGTTTTGCCTTAATGGGTATGTTAATTCACAGAATATGCGGATTTGGAGTAGCGAGAATCCACACGTTACAATTAAAGCTCCCCTTCATCCACAGAAAATAGGAGTCTGGGTTGGAATGAGTCGTCGTATGTTAGTTTGGCCAATATTTTTCGAAGGCACGCTAACTGCAGCAAGGTACAGGAACGAATTATTGCAACCTTTCATAAATGAACTTCACGATGATGAGCTACGGGATGGTTTTCTGCAACAGGATGGCGCAACAGCTCAGGCAGCTGCAGATACAATTAATTTTTTACGCGAATATTTTGATGACCGAATCATTAGTAGGAATATTTCAACACCCTGGCCCCCTCGCTCTTGTGATATTACTGTTTTGGACATTTTTTTCTATGGCCCTACTTGAAAAACACCATTTTTAAAACTGCAGTTAATGATTTAAACGAATTGAAACTTAGAATTGAAAAAAACTGCCAAGAAATTAACAACTCACCTCAATTATTATAAAATGATTTTGAAGGTATGAGAAGACGAGTTCAGAAATGTTTGAAGGAAGAAGGCAGACATTTTCAACATTGGTTGTGATCATTACATTAGTTCATGTTTAATCATTTCTTTTACTGTTGCTCAATAAAAGATTTCTGCTCCTAAAAATGACGTTCCATTCATCATCATCATCTGGCATGGAGCCGACTCGAGGGTCAATCCTGGATACGCCAGGCCCACCCCATGCCATTAGGCGGGTAGGAATTTACGGGATAGGGTGGGATCGGGTGGGGCATTGCAGAACGTTAGCATGTCTGATGCGTGATGCGATTATGCATTTGGCCCCAATAAACTTTGGTACCAAAGTTTCACATTATTCATATTTCACATCTATCTATTGTTCTAAGGTTACTGATTGCACATCTCTTAGTTTCCTACTAACTAACAACCTACTTAATATTTACTTCCAAACTTATTTAAACTGTCCGTTATGCGATTATGCATTTGAGCCTAACAACTTTGGTATCAAAGTTTCACATTGTTCATATTTCACATCTAGCTATTGTTGTAAGGTTACAGATTGCACATATCTTAGTTTCCTAATAACTAATAAACTTCTTAATATTTACTCCCAAATTTATTTACACTGTCCGTTATGCGATTATGCCTTTGAACCTAATAGCTTTGGTATCAAGTTTTACATTCGTGTTTCTTATCTATCTACTGTTTTAAGGTAACAGAGTGCTCCTATCTTTGTTTCCTAATGACTAATTAACTACTGAATATTTACCGCACTGATTACAACTGGTTTACCACTTAGTTGGAAGCTCGATTCTGGATTGTACTTCCTTCTTCTCCCTAACCTTCCCTTCTGCAGTTGACCGCTAGACATCCATTGTTTCCTTTCCCCCTGGTACCTGTTTCGTTTCTTCTCCTTGGTTTTCCCCTTCCTCACTCCCTGTCTTCTTCTTCTTCTCGGTTAGCCTGTTCTTCTTAATTCCATTCTTGATCGGATTCTTCCATTAGTGCGTAGAGTCTTCTTGCATCTCTTCGGATATCCTCTTTTCTTCGTGTCCATTCCTCCCATGTCTGTTTAGGTATGCCGGTGTTTTAGATGTCCCTCTCCAATGATGTATTCCACGTATAGCATGGTCTTCCGATCTTCTTTTCTTCTGTTTGCATGGCATACGCTTGCTGAAGAGGGTGGTTGGCAAGTCTTCTCGGGATATGTGCCCAGTATTTGATTCTTGATGTGAGCCGTTTCGTTATTGTTTTCCCTTCTAGAATTTCTTGTGCCATCGACATGTTTTCTTCGCCTGTGGTTAGTTGAAATAGTTTGAGTATTTTCTTTTCCGTCCTCCGAAGGGCCATTCTGTTGGCTTTCGTGATTGCGGTGGTTTTCAATCCGTGTAGAGCAGTTGTGGCTATAATGGAGTTGTATATTATCTTCTTTATTCCGTTTGGTAGTTTGTGTTGGAGGAGCGGGAGAAACATGTGTGTGGCTTGGTGTGCTTTGGTTATTCTCTGATTTACTGTCTCCGGTCTTGCTAATGAGTCTGAAAGGTTTACCCCTAAGTGATTGATCATCGACCAAAGGCGGGTACCTTATAGTACTCTTGGGCCCAAAATAATATTTATTACTTTCCCATACCTTATAGGTATAGGGTATTACTTTCCCATACCTTATAGGTATAGGGTAAGTATTGAATTCATGAAAATTTTCGAAATCGAGATTTTAACGGAAATATCCGTTTTGGGTCTCTAAGAACCCAAAAAAGTGGTTTTTAAAAAATGTCTGTCTGTGGGTGGGTATGTACGTATGTACGTACGTACGTATGTACGTACGTATGTGACGCTCCTACAGCCGAAAGTATTGCTCCGATTTTGATGCGCTTTGGAATGCGGGGGTGTATCGAAAATTCATCGAAAAAATAAGCTTTTCAAAAAAATCCGAAACCGGAAGCGGAAGTTACGCATGTTTTTTGGTATCACTTTTTCGTGATTACAATTTTGAAACTTTTATCACGGATAACGATAGAGGGTCATAAGACAAATGTGTTAGATTTTTGCCGAACTCGCTAGCTTTAAAATGAAGGGCGCTATGATTTTTTGAACATTTTGAGTTTAAAGCCCAATTACTCGAAAACGGATGAATAGATTCAAATGATTTTTATTTTCTGAATAGTATATCAAGGGTAAAATGAGGTGATATAAAAAGTTTTTTGAAAAATTATAAGGGGCCTAAATTACGAATTTTCAAAATTTTGGAAATTTTCAAAAAATTATTTCTCAAAAACTGCTCCAAGGATTTTTTTTAAACTTCATATGTCGATAGACCTCGCAAGGGGCTATCGATATGTTTTTTGAAGAACTCCGTAATTTTCCTGTGGCGCCCTCTACGAAGCTTGGAAGTTTGAAACTTCAAACTCCTTTAATTAATAAACGAAAAAAGATAAGAAGCTGGGGTTTTCACTGAATCGCTCAGTACGTAATGGAGCATATGAATATGCAAAGAAATATTACACTCGTGGATATATGTAAACGCACCGGCCCCCTCCCCCCTCTTTTTTAGAAAAATATTTTTTTTATTCTAACGGTTGTTATTTGTTTGCGTCAAAGAATCTTTTTCCGCGAAAATAAAAAAATCGATCTTTTATGCCCTACAAAATATAATTTCCAGGGACTTGGAAAATTTTACCTCGGTAGCAACAGCGATCGGTACTAGTTAGACCGCGCGACGTATATAGTAGTAGAGAATGAAGTATGCCTGGTTGCATATTAAAAGGAAATTAAGGGGCACCGCAGATATTTGGCGGAACTTCTTACAAACCTTGTAAGTCTGTTCGTTACGAGGCAAGGTTTTAGGATAGCACTTGAACAACCGTTTTGAGGAAAATAACTCTACTGTTGAATAAAGATGATATGAACAGTTTCCAGTATGGGAAAGTCCAGGGAGGCAGTCGCGTCCACTTATTTTAATCTACTGATGATGACTGCTTAGCAGTCGAAATGTACATTTAGAGTACAAAATATTTTTGTGAGAAATAAAGGGCTTTTTGTCTTCAGTGTAATAACTTTTCTCACAGTTAGCTCGATTTTAATTTGTTTAATTTTAATATTATATTCCTAAATTAAAAGTAAACTAATTAAAAATATATTTAAAAATTAGTACCTATAGTTGAATGAAGTAGCTTGTCAATTTTCTATCGATTGACTGAATTGAAATACATATCAACGTAACATAGATACAATAACATGTTGCTTTCTGGCGTAGGACTAGCTTCATGTTAATTTTTTAAGGTTATGTTGCCTCATTTATTTTGTCTGCAGGGTTAGGTAGACATGTTGTTAATTATTTGCGAAAACAGCACTCTTAACATCAATATTTCTTTGATCTAATACAACACCTCGTTCTGTACTGTAAAAGAAATGTTACCTATGTAAAATAATCGGCATATTTACAAAATCACAACGTAAAATAAATTTTTCCGTCGTATTTAACGTCCTGCACTGTATATTCGCCATTTTTGAAATAATGTTATATATAGGTACCATGCAAGGGGATCCTAAACCGACCTGCCAGTCAAAATATAAAGTATTTACGTCGACAAACCATTAAATTCGTATCCCAGCCGTTCTTGGCTTTGAATGCCGTCTACTTGAACTTTGGAAAGTAAACTCCAGTCGATGTAAAAGACAATACGTATAATATACAAGAAAATAAACTGGTAACAGAGTCTTGGTTGTTCTAAACAACATATGATAAACACATTGGTAATGTGTGTAATATTTCCTAAAAGCGATTGGTCTGTAAAAAGGTGTCCAAAATGAAGTCCATACAATATATTATAAACATAGATTGATTTTTCCGTATTTTTACACTGAATTTGGTAATTTTTATGATCAGTTCTCATGACTTGTCATTAATTTTTTCACCTTATTTCAATCTTGTATATGTTACCTACTAGTTACAAAAATCACAAGTTGAAAGGTCGCCTATTAACGTAGCTACGATGCCAATAGGCTCTAATTTTAGCTTATTTTGAACTAATTTTAGCTTATTTTGAACCCCTTTAGTAGACCCGTAAAGAACAAATATATATTATATTGCGTCTGGCAACATTGAGGAGTAAAGCAAAATAAGTTAATTATTTATTTTTACTACAATTAACATGATCACACAACAAAATAGCTTTAATATGGATGTTACTACTGTTTAAAATTATGATTGCATAAACTCAAAATATTGTTAAAATGATTGATTCATAACTCTTTAGGTAGTAAAGTCAATGGTACCAATTAGCACACATGTGTTCAGGGATCTTAAATAGGTACTGCAAATAGATAGCATAATATGCTTAATTAATTAGTTAATTAAATGGAATTGAAGTTGTTAACTTTAGACATTTTATATTTTTTGGCTACGCAATTTACTTTAAGCATTTTTGTCAGGTTCAACAACTCAATGGCATACGCCATTTTTTGGGTAGCCTATTTAATCATACATCTATGGAACAATATTAAAAACATTAAAAGTCTAACAAAATAAAATGTTTACAGTACACATTACATTTACAAAATAAATAGTAGAAATATTCGTTAAAAACAAAAAATTAAAAAAATTTCTTAATGGAAAGTAAAATATAACTGTTTTTCATCTGCAGTTTGGGATTAAATGATAGCAAATCGGCAGATAAACTGGAAATTGATATATTTATTTTAGTCAACATTTTAGATATCAAAGAGTTTGGAAGAAATCTGGGAATATTTAAAATTCCTAACAATAGGTATGTCAAATGTAATCAAAACTATTTTTTTATTGAAATATCGTCACATAATCATATAATGTTATAAACAATTTTGATTTTGTT